>PNEQ01003006.1:0-20454 GCA_003012365.1 Medauroidea extradentata | reverse complement strand
CGCCCACGTATCCGACTACACGCATGCTAATGTAATTTTATATATTTCTTCTACGCACAGAAATGAAAATTCACCACCAACTCACATTACAAATCAAGTAAAATATATTTGCAAATGAAGGCCGTAGCCGATTTACTTTCATCAAGCGGGAAACGTAACCTAAATATCGGCATCGGAAGCCATAGATAAATGAACAAAAAAAGATGCAACACTTCCCACAACATACGTTTTTCGTGTTTCACTATGATCACCAGCGCTAGAAAATGTGATCGGTAGCGCTTCACAGCTGTTCTTTTACTATAAAGTTGGTAGTATACATTACTTGTACCCGCTTCTCTATGCTTCACGGGCGTGTATACACACAACAAGTTGCGTAAATATGTAAACAGTGACGGTAATAGAAAAAACGTAAATAAACATTTAGAAAGGAAAAATCCGGAAGATTGTTGCACGTTCCCGTAAATCGTACACGTACATCGTTTTCCGTACATTGTACGGATAAATAGTACAAGTTGGCAAGTCTGTATATGGTCACTGTTTAATGTCCCATAGTAAAAACTGTTCGGCGGGAACCTTGCAGGCTAGTTCAGCGCTTGGCTTGTTGAGGCGACGCAGCATTTTATGCACGCTTCAAGGTCGACCTTACTGCTCCGTCGCTTTTGAGCCTCCCACGCGCGGGTAGGCGGCGCCCTTAAACACCAATTCTTAATTTGCTTGTTGTCAATGCATGCACCATTGCAGTTTAACATTTTCTTAGTTAAGAACAAAGATTTCACTGGTACCAGTTGAGAGAAATGAAGACAAGGCAGCTCTAGCACATTGTGAAGTTTTAGTGGTAGGTTTGAGTTTATATCAGTTTAATTCAAAACCTGGAGCATAGCTGCCAACCTCAAGGATTCAGAAATAGTACAATTTTCAAAATTAGTAAAATTTTGCGTAAACGAGTCGCGGCATTTCACATGTTGTGTATATGTAAATGCCATCTAACTAAAACACTTTGGCTATTTTTTAAATAAAATATTACACTGTTAATATGTCAATATGTTGCATGCAAAATAAATTTAGAATATGCTGAATAATTAATAAAATTACCTAACATTTTGACTACTATTCATATGTTTTGTTCATGGCTAAAATTGCAAAGTCTCCCTAGAGCAATTATAAAGAAAACAAACTTAACAGGGAAATTACTGAACTAATTATAAACCAGGCTTACTTTGTTCTACCATCATAAATACTGCTCATAATATAAATATTCATACAAATCTAAATAAACCTAGTAGAGTTAGTTTTGGTTTATGCAAGTTTACAAACTTGACCAATTTTAATACATCAATAGATAGACCCCTACGTTAAGATTTCTGGTAATACAGATTTTAAATTCTCTTTCACAGTTCCATAAATTCATGAAAAATTCTTAAGAGTACAAATTAGGCAATTTAATCACACTTGGCACACCTAACCACAACTCTTAGACACTGCAAATACTGTGTATTTGAGAAATAAATCGTACATCGTTGATCGTGCAGATATGAGAGTATATAATCTCTTATACAATACCACATACTCTAAATTTTTCAACAGTTTTTACATTCGCATGGTTCGGCAATTGTATAAAAACGTCATTGTAAATACTGTAAAGTTGTATTTCCCAGATATGAAAATTGCAGTATTCCTACGTTTTACGACTATTAAATATGCAACGTTGATACAATTACCGGCACTAAAATACGCCGTCACAATAACAAAATGATACATTTAACTTGGTCAAAAACCATGTTTACAAACACTACGCAACTACGACGTGCGCTTCAACATTTGCTGGAAAAATAAGAATTAAACGATAGTTTGTTTCAGTTCACTAGATTTTATGCATGTTCATGAGCAATTACTACACGAAAACGGTAATTTGGAAAGCCACTTCAAACTGAAACAGTCTCGTGACTATTGTTTGCACGAGTCACGACAGCCATTTTTAGCAAAGAAGACAACTGCAATCGATCGGGTGTGTTCGGCAAAGTTCGGGATACGTTCGTATGATGCGTGAATAATACGGTACTCTGCAGTTAACAATATAGTACAATGGCTATAAATAAAGCACGTTAGTTCCCGAAACTACAATATTACAGTTTTCTTTATTATATACGACACTGTAAGTCAGATATACATACCACATTACCGTACCGAAATGATGGGATTTCAGTACCAGATTTCTTTATGAACTAAGCAAACGGGAAAAAAATTGGAAAGCTTGAAAATCGTACAATAATTCACATGAATCGTACAACCGTACAATAGGGCGCAAAATCGTACATTGTACGGGAAAATCATAAGAGTTGGCAGCTATGCTGGAGTGATAACTTACTACGAATTCATTTTTAAAGTGCTAAATCTGCTCAAGGATAATACATTCTGTTTTAAGTCAACCGTACGAAGGTCGTACACATTTAAAAAGTGAACCTACCAAGCTAACAGTTAGGTGTGTAAGCAAACTGCTGGCTCTTACAGACTGATGACCCAGTGTTCCAATTGCGTGGGTTGGGGGAAAATAATATCTCAATTTACTTATTAAAATCAATTTCTCTTCCCAATTATTATTACGTTTTCTTGTGAGAGACAGTAGCTGTGCTGCCATTTATTGACAGATTTTGCACAACCCAGCCCACCTTTCAAATTATCGGTGCTTTGAACTTTCCTATTCGCTATGCCATTTCAACAGACATAGGGACCTCACAGCAGAACAGCAAAAACACTGTGAATTTAACAGACTTGCAAGTTTTAAATTAAAAGTACTTACTTATGTTATGCCAACTGTGCCATACTGTACATAATACATGGAAATAACAACCATATACCTAAACTGTACTTGTCGCTAACAGCAGACTGTTTTAGGTCTTGTCTAGTAGAAACCTCGCCGAGTCAGTCTTGTATTGTCACGTGGCACTGTAGTAAATATTGCATTAGGTGCAATTTCAGCTGCCAACAAAAGAGCTGTTGAACTGTACACATTTATAACTCGGAGTTCACGCCATACCTGTTTTTACCACATAAACAACTGGATTTAACACAATTTCACTAAGTTGCTGTTGGCGAGAGAGGGAGAGGAAACAGACACACAATAACAATTCCAATGACGTCACAGGGACATTGTGGCGGCACTCGTTTTTGTTAGCTAAAATAAACACACTTTTCATTTGTTTTTTCCTCTCTTGTTAATACATCTATTTAACTGAATGAAGTTCTGTTTTCGAGAGTAGTAGTATAACCTGTTTGGTATCACCCATGGAGGCACTCTGAAAGGGGTTAACACTCTGCTATTTAATTGTAACTCTCTATTAGCCAATGGGGTCCCTAGGAAGAGAAGGCGCCGAGGAGAGCGGTGGTTTACAGCTTGTTTATTACATTTTTGTGTGCTTTCCTGTTTTCCGTCTGCTGCTGGCTATCTACGAGCAGGGTCAACCTGAGTGGATCCAGCGATGAGATAAGAGTTGTACATTTATAGATTTTTTGGGCAGGTAGGCCTAATCTTATTGCATGAGGTTCTTGCCAGCTTTTAGAGTAATGTCTACTCTACTTGAGTAGATCGAAAGTAAGTTAGCTAAGCACGTATTAGGCACTGTAGTTCATTAGGGATGTAATATTTGATGGAAAATACCAGAATCATTATTCTAAAACCACTAAGAACCTTATGCAAGAACAGTGTACAGGCCTGCAGGAACTCTAAATACTCAACTTTATCTATTTGTTGAGATTTACCCTGCTCGAGGCAGGGTAGAAGGTTGCCAGCAGACAAAAACTTAAAGTGAACAAAGAAGTAAACAAACATATGGTCCACATATATGTACATGTTGTAAATGGCTTGAGTGCATGTTCATCAATGAAGACAATGTTGGACTGTAGAATTTTTGTTTGATACGAAGTCTGGGGAAGTTTATCATGTAAAAATATTACCAGAAGAGTGTAATTCAGATAGGCAATAAAATAAATTATAAGATTATTAAATATTTAGGCGTTCCAAACAAATAACGCCATTAACATTTTAAATTTATTTGCACATAGTAAACTCTCGGTTAGTGCAAACTGCAGCAGTTGTGTGTCCAAGAACTTCCACATTGAAATCCCTTATTGCTATTGACATTTTTGTACATTAACTATCATTTTTTACAGTACATATTACTATTCTCCACTCACTCTAAGTTGAGTTCTGAAGAAACAAATAACGTAATATCATTGCACTTTGCTAGATTCTAATTGGCTCTATTTGTGCAGTGCGCCAACGTACTATTTCCAACCGACAAAACTGTGTACAGTCGGTATCATAGGAAACAACAACGCGCTATACATTGAAACAATATTTCGTGAAAATTTTGTACGTGTTAACATACGGAAACAAATATTACATGAAAATGTGATAAAAATATTCAATTGACATGTGCAGTTACAGAATATTTCAAAATTTAATTGTAATTATCAAGCCATGACTAACGATCGTATTCAAATCTTCTGGTACTAACGTAACAAAAATTTGGCACACTCCCCCACTTATCCGACTGTTTTAACCGAACCTTCAGTTAACCGAACCGTGTTTCTCCGTGTGATAAATGTGAATACATGCCCATTAATATGTACAAACATATAGTATGATTAGTGCGCGCAGCACGCAATCGCCGTGTGCACTGTGCCGGTCACGAAGCGAGCCGCGAGCGGTGCCGCCAACTAAACGGGTGGATTGGTCGGGGGAAGGGTGGTGGTGGACGGGTAGGCAGGCAGTTGGCCGCTGCAGACCAATGTAATCAGTTTGACGAGTGTAGCAATTTATTTATTTATTTTAGCATGCATGCTCTGGTGATAATTCTGTGTGCGCTTGCCCGAGACACAAAAATAAGCTTGGACGGGTGAAAGTAATTGTTCACTTGTCCGTTGGGCAGGTAATGCTAGTGTTATTTGTCAGCAAAAATAAGCGACGCCAACATTGGTAGTTGCTTTATTTTCACGCACTAGTGGTGAACTGTGTTTAGCGGCGGCATGAAGTTAAGTTTGAAGCCAATAAACAGTAACAGAAGTGGGCGCATGTGTATGCATTGACTTTGAGCAAGGTCACAAGTTTGTGATTTTATTCCGGCAGTGTGCCGACAGAAAACATGTCTGACCATGTGAACGCTACCAAATCTAGATAGACAGTTCGTTGAAATGCAGTGCTACGGATAGACATGCTCGTTTTCACATGCGGCCCACCACACGTGATTTTTTTTTAAATTTTTATTTTTGTTATTTCCCCTTCAGCTGTCCAAACAAACTCGTTCCAAGACAAAAAAAAAGTGAGTCTTGTTCCCACGCTCTTCCTGACTGTGTGTACGATACTTGAACAATGCAACAGCCAGCCAGCCCGCAAGGATTTATTGCTTCTCGCTCAAGTTTATGGGACATTTAGTGCATTAAATTATAATTTATAATTAGTGTACAATAAAGGTTGAAATTGCCATTAAACTAAATGATAAATACACGTATGGCCGACTGTGTGAGTATGAAGATTAATCAGAACAGCAAATACGTCCTCTCATCCGCCATTCTTGATGCTTACCTCAAAAAGCTAAAGGTCTACGGAGTAAAATATGAGCTGTAGCAAGCTAAGCAGCGATAAGCACTATTGTCGTTACGTATCTCGTAAATATGTACACATGAAAATCGAATTTATAACTCAAAACCGAAAAAAAAAAAAAAAAAAAAAAAAAAAAAAAAAAAAAAAAAAAAAAAAAAAAAAAAAAAAAAAAAAAAAAAAAAAAAAAAAAAAAAAAAAACATAATGACAAACGCAACTTAAGAATTCAAACCTGTTCAGTTATACTGCCATGAACAACGACGCACTCAACAAAAACAAAGTATTTTCTTAGTGTATGAAACAAGAAAAAAATTGCTGTTTCTAAATCAAGATACTTATGTTGGCATATTACCAATGAGGAAACAGTCACTTGCTAAGTGGCGAAAACCTAACTCTGATGCCACCTGTCGGTGAAATAATTAACTACGTCAGTGCGCGTAGCGCTAGACGCCTTTCGCTAACGACTGTTGAATTAGAACGGCCCGGATTAAATCACTTTCTACTGGCGTCGTTTAGGTAAACTTATACAGGCAGTAAGTATGTCAATATTATCATAAATAAATATTTTAAAGTATATTAAATACGGAGACGTAGATTCCATTTGATGTTCTTTCAGTAATGTTGTATTTAAATATAAAATACACGGAACTACGTGCGATAATTCGCTGCCAACTGTATAAGCAGTAATGTAACTGTTGTCAATGTTGAATTATATGCAGCAACGCCTTGTGATTTTTTTTCAAAGGTTAAATCTTTAGTGTTCACTTTATTCCGAATGACCTATAGATTGTGTTTGCAATGTCTGTATATTTTAGATATTTATTAATAAAACTCTCTTGGAGTAGTAAATTTATATGTACACGACAGATAAAGATCTATTCTTATGCAAGATCACAGTGCACTGCGGTCAGCAGCCAATGAAAATGTTTGTTTTTAATTTGCTTTGTTTATCTTAAAACTCAAGAGTGAACAGAGAATAGCACACAGCTGTATTGCCCTACAATGCAGTACAAAACTATACTCTGCATCATACAAACGAGGCCTGTCACCAGATCGGCGACAGACGATATGGCCAATTTTATCTGGTAGATTATACTACTACCACGGCCGTAGAAGAACAGGTCTGGACACTCGCCTGGATATTTAATCCCCTTGTTGTTTGGCTGTAGTTCACCAAGTTACCGAGAATATTGTGTTTTATTGGCGCTGATGTTACGGCGGTCGGACTAAACTCCGCCCACTTCCTTTCCGTTAAGATAAACAATTTATCAAAACGTATTTTTTATCAATTTATGAAATACTTTCTTCGCTCACAAATTTAAGAAAAGGCTCCAGCAATCTTTATTTACTTTATAAATTTAACAATTGGAAAAATGTGGGCGGAGTTTGAGTCTGACCGCCCGGAAAACAGCACCAAAAAGTACGGCATTCTCGGTAACTTGACGAACTGCAGCCAAATAACAAGGGGGTCAAGCAAAATACATTGTTAGATAGGCGAGTGCCCAGACCTGTTCTTCTACGATCGTGACTACTACGTATTCGTAAACGCCTCAGAAATTAAGCCCCCTTCTCACTAACCTCTGTTACGTAAAGAGGATTAACTGAAAATGTTCCATTAAAATCGTCTGTCAATCCTTTCAGAGGATGATAATAATAATTTAGTCTTGCTATTGGGCAAGCATCCGGTGGCCATCATCCAAACACCCCTACATTCTTTCCAAAGCCTCCCTAAACTGTCCCACACCCTACAGTACTAAGTAAGGTTTCGTTGAAATTTCCAACTTTGCTAATTTGCTGAACAGAAAAAATATTTTCATAAGAATGGTCAAAGAAAATTGCACACCGAAAAAGTAATGAACTAAGTTATTTAGGAGTGAGATGTACAGCGGCTAACAATGGTTTATTACAAACCATAAAAAATATAACAAAATATGAAAATTAGGTCCACAATGTATATTCACAATCTGCTTACATAAAACGAAAATAAAAAAAATCAAGTCCACCAACCGAGAAAATTTCACAATCCCAGAAACGTGAAAGGGTATACGGCGAGGGGAGGTGAGGGTATGGGGCACTACTAGGCCTGCATCATATTTCCGCTACACAGCGTAGCCAAATTACTGACAAGAATTAGTTTCGATGGAATACTTAGAAAAAATCAATTTTAGTTGTATCGTCCAAGGTCGTACTATCTACCGTTTAATCGTTAGCGCGGTAATGTAACCTCTTTTTTCAGGACATAAAAAACAAAACTGAATCACTGAAACTAGCGCGAATCCATTTGTAACAAAAGTCCTACGCATTTACTTACGCACAGTATTTCAGATAAGCGTCGAAAAACTTACGACACAAAATTCCATTTCAATGTTAAAATAATTGCATTTGCGTGCTTATAAAACAACGAAACCTTGTTGGGCAACCATTTTCTTGCCGTAATGAACGCTACCTGATCAAATAAAACGTACATAGGCCTACAGATTTGCTTCTCGTACCCACGCTGTTTCGCAAGCTTGAAAGGGCAAAAAACCTACACCAGCAACGGATAAACAAGAATTTATACTCACTTGCTCGTTTAGTGGCGGCGGGCCCTTTTGCAGATTTTCGTTTTCCCTTAGCTGGTGACTTCGCCTTAGTTTTCATCTTTCCCTGCGGCATTTTCGCTGTTAATAAAAACACTTCCAAAAGTTAGAAATAACTGCCACGCCAACTTCGACACCAAGCGTTACGAGAAGCGAGTATGACGAATGGAAAAGCGTAATGTGAACCAACACAACAACAAATAAAATTTAAGTCTTTGAATTTTAAATTTGATCAATTAAATGTTTTTACTTCAAGTAAACAAATAAAATCTATGGTATCGAAATGTTGTACATTTTAAAAATATTTATTTCAGAAATGTTTGGAAATCCTGATTGAATATCGACAATTTCATGTTGGCTGATGCTATTTCTATTTGATTTTAGCGGTAAAATGTTCTTTCTGTTTTTTCTGATGTGGTTGCATGTATTTGCATGTGTACTGTGTCGTGAAAATGTTAAAAATTTAGCTATTGAATAATAAAATAACGGTCTGTAATATTCGTGACTGCTGTAGGTAAAATTTTTAGGGAAAATAACAATGAAAGACGAATTTAGTCCTGATGTTTTGCCAGATTTATTGCCTATTTACTATAAGAGGCTTTTCCCTTTTGGCCCTTTCTGCAGATGGTTAAATTATGGCAACCGTAAGTAGGTATAATTTGTGAATAAATTTTTAGCTTGTCAATTTCAGTTATCGTATTAGTTTAAATTCAAGGACTACCATAATTTAATTTAGTCAAGTAGTCCTCGAAAGGGAGCTACGTCTGTGCTTGTAGATTGAAGGCATGGTAATTAAAATCCTTTTTATAATTTAAGTGCATTTTTGGAACTAAAAAGTGAGGATATACATATGTAAATTTTCAGTTTTCTTGACGAAGTCTATTGTAACAATCTGTTATTTAATGACAAATTAAAAAATATAAATAAATAAAAAGTACTCTATTTGTGATGGAAGCAATAAGCACTCGTTTGCCTATTGTGGGAACGCCTATTATCAGGTAGCTGTTGTGTCCATTTGGTGGCAAGCATCCCCACTAAATTTATTAGAACCATTCACCTCTTGCAGTATGTTCTGCACTCTTATGGTCAACAACATAGGCTATAAAGGTCAGCGAAGTTGCTACCACTAGGTAGGTATTGACGAAATGTGACTTAGGGCAACATATCAAATACCAATTATTCATTGTGTTCTTGAAGCTGGCACATATATTATCTCGTCAAGTAGTGTGTACAGGCTTGCAATTAGGCTCTCGCGCCTTTGGAATGTTCATGCCATCTCTCCAGGCCCTCTCTGAACAGTCCCACCTACTCATCCCTGAAAACATTCCATTCTCTGAGTGTACTCGCAAGCATATACTTATTCCCTTTCTGCATCCTCCAAAGATTCCTGCTCGTCAAAATTAACTGAGTAAGCACTTGTACTTTCTCGGTCGCACTTAATTTTGTATGTAAATTACCATATTGCAGTACAGTTCTGCTAATCAAACTGTCAGATTCAGACTAACAGAAACACTTCATAATACACTAGCGAGGAAAAAACTCTGTAATGGCTATGTAACACAATTCCGGTGGTGAAACATCTAAAATTTCAAAGCCTTTCTGAACTTTTCAACCCTCCTCTTTGTCATCATCTGGAATAATTTCATTTTCTCACCTCTTAACAAGTACTTGCTTTTTGAATTTTCTCACATCTCTTTCCTCTTCCCTTGTACCCTTCCTTATTCAGCTGGGAACCTAACCTCCCTCATATACCATGCTGTACATTCTGGATGGCGATGCTGCTGGTTGGCAGGTTTTTTCTGGAATCTCCCATTTCCTCCTCCCCTTCATTTCCGCATTGCTCCATCATGTCACCCCTCAACAGCGCTAAAGACAGAGATATTGTGCGCAGACTAAAATCACTTCATTCTGACCTGCCTTTCTGTTCTCGTTCTCTCCATCAAAGGACTCCATCCCATTTCCATAGTGTAGGCCTGAAGTTATCTTCTTCCTCTCCCTGCCTTCTACATTTACACTTCATCTTCATTGCCTCTCTTTGTACCGTCTGCAACTCCTGAATCTCCACCTCCACATACACATATGGGTCCCGTTGTGCTGCTGCATATTCTAACATTGGCTGTATCATTGTGTAAGATGCCATTCCTTGCACCTCACAGGTGACTATCTTCAGCACCTTTTACAGCATACCCAATGCCCTCATTATTATGTACACTAATACTTTGGATCTCTTCAAACAAGCTATTACTTAATGTAGACCAAAAAAACTTATTTCCACTTCCTCCAAAATAAAATTTCAATTGCCAGAAGTTCTTATAAACAAAGTTTAGTCGATGGAGAAAACTCATTTTATTGTCATTATAATAGATAGACCCAATATTGTATAAAGATAGTATAGGAATCTCATATAAGATAAACACGAGATGTGTTATTTAATTCCAGGCCATGCCAATATGAGTGCTGTATCTACTGCAGTAGCATATTGCTCTATAAGTAGTTATAGCTTTATATATTGTTAATTTTGGAAATTTAATCATGATTTTCGAATATATACATCTTCTTTTAGTTATTGTTTTGATATGTTAAAATTTAATATGTGTATTAACATGTTCTCATACTCTTAGTGTAGTCCGTAAATTTATAACCACCATAGAAAATAGAGGCATAAGAATGTGTTTGCTCCAGTTCACGTCGCTGGTAACATGTCTCAAGCTTTAACAATGCTAAAAAGCTGTACTTTCCCATATTGTCATTTTACAATATTTGGATAAACCTAGTAATCTGACATGGAATGAAAACACAAAATGCTGTATTAAAAACTAAACAGTACCAGTATAGATGTTAGAAACAATTTCATATTCACCAATAATCCGGGTTTGTGGCCTGCATATTATGCAGATACTAGGCTATAATCAGTAGCTGCCAGTGAAGTCAGATAATGGGTGTTCACATATTGTCTCGAAAAATAATTTAAGAAAGACTTTTTTTAATTTTAAACAGTTACAAATTTTTCCTACACACAAAATTTCATACTGTTTTGCTAAACTTTACATGATACAAAACGTGGGTTAAAATTTCATTACTAGCACTGAAAGTTATTTCATTTCTTTTATTTAATTTCCTGGCAAATTTCAATATGACTCTTTAATAAGCATTAAGCACGTATAATTTTCTACGTAGTTTAAATATAATTGTAAAGTTATCATTTTTGGCAATTAAATGATAACTTATATTTTCTTTATTCGTAATGCAGTACTACTTTAAAAATGTTTTTTTCTAGTAAGGTTATTGAGTAATATTTCATATCTTGGATTCAACATGTAAAAACACTGTGCGAATATACATTCATTACCTGCATTCTGTATTACTGACATTAGTTTTACATTAAAAACCATAGCATCTCCTCGCTAGTTTGCTCAAGGCACTTGTCACATTTTTGCTCAGAATGTACAATTGGTCTGGTATTAGACAACGCGTGCTGGCACCTGGCGAGGTGTTTTATAGTTGCGCTGATGTAACATTTGCTGTGCCAGTAGGTGCTGCCACCACGAGGTGAAAGAAGTAACCGTTCCCGCGATCAACAGGCGTGGGCACAGTCCGACCTGTGCTCTTCTTCTATGTTAAAATTCTCATAAGGGGTGACATCATTTTATCGTGCACATGCGTAGGGAGACTGAGAGGAGAGCACAGCTCTGTTGTGCACAGTACAGTGTTGCACCATCGTAGCTTTACAGGATAAAAACTCAGTGCATTTGTGATCGGTTAGACAAACTTTTCAAACTGTACTGTCGCTACAAAACACACAAGAATCTTTTAAATATTTTACAAAAATGCTTCACAGAAAACTGGGGTTGCACGTGCACCTGTGCACTTATATGCCGGCCGCTACTGGCTATAATAATAATAAGTGTTACACTTACAATTGGACTAACGCCTAATGGTGAGCAGACTCCTCCCCATCCCCACAACTCCAATCCTCCAGTCCCCTCTTAAACCTTCCAACCCCCCTCACAGTCACCAACTCCTCTCGAGGGTCATTCCAATCCCTCACTGTCCTCACCAGCATTGACTGTCTACCCCTTTCCATTCTCCTTAACACCCTCAAAATTTTCTCATTGTTGCTACCTTTCTTAAAAGTTTCCTTAGTTTGCAGGCCAAATCGCCCCTTCCCCCCTCCCCATTTACACTATAGAACCTGACCAGTCTTTCCACTCTCTTCTCCCTCAACATTTTCCATCCCAATTCCATCATCACGCTAGGCCTAAAGTTCCTTTCCTCCTCACCCGCCTGAGCCTGCCTCTTCCATTTGTTCATCACCCACCTCGGAGCCCTTCTCTGCGCCTTCTTCAGCTCCTGCACCTTCGCATACAGATCCCACTCCGTGGTAGCATATTCCAATACTGGACGAACCATCGTGCAACATGCCTTTCCCTTCTTCTCACCACTAACCCCCTTCAACACCCTCACGAGCAGTCCTAAAGCCCTTCTTCCTGTGTTAACCACTCTGTCCATCTTATATCTACTCCTAGATACTTATATTCTGCGTTTTCCTCTATGTTCTGTCCATCCCTTCTGTATACCTCTTTACTCACCATTCTCTTCCTAGTAAACGTCACCAACTTGGTTTTACGCACATCAATCTTCATTCTGATCTCCTGAGCGATCACCCTTAATTAGGGAGTTGTCCTGAAGGAGGTGGAAGCTCTTAAGGGGCTTTCTATTAGGAGTAATTAGTGTGAGTACCGAGTCCAGGTTGTGTTTTGGATATTCAGAGAGTTTCTCCTTGATTTTCCCGAGGTCTCGAGGATCTCGTCTCGGGTGAACAATAGTGGAGGTGCCGGTGCATTCCCTTTCCTCTTCGGACCTCCCACTCCACTGGCCATAGAGGGGTAGGCCCGGGAGGTGAGGGGGTGGTCTGGTTCTGTCGACTGGCGGTAGGGGCGCGCACGTCGGCAAGCTGAGCTGGCGGCCGCTCGAGCGAGAGAGCTCACTCTTGTGTCGGGCGTGTCTAGGCCGGGAAGCTTGCCTCACTGTGTGACATGGCGGATTAACGAGTGCCGCTGGATGGTATCCGAGACTTCATGGGGGTTCTTGGTAAAGTGGGCAGGAGCATTGCCAAGGGACATTGCTGCTTGTGTAGTGAGTCCACTTAAGCTGACGGCGGAACATCAAGATATGGGTGAGTCTCCCCCGACCTTTTCCGTGCCATTGCATTCATCGCTGATGGAGTCCACTGAACTTGGGCTTATGGCGATCCTCTAGCTTCTGTTAATCTTAAGCTGGGCCTTAAGCGAGACCTGGAGTGCAGAGTGACAGCAAATGTGGTTGTGCCTGGGCTTGTACAGGTGGGTGAGTTTGTGGAAATTTAATGTCGCCCTCGAGAAAAGGGGATTGTCTATTAACCTGTAGGTTTCCCTGAAATTGCTGGAGACTGTATGTGGATGAATGTTGTGAGAGGCATTAATGAGTTGTGACAGAGAAATTCACGAGTAAAATTGACCCAATTGTACTAGTAATAAGCGTCGGGCACTTTATTGTTCTTTGTGGTGGGCGATCGACGTTTGGAGTGTATGTAAATTAGAATAGTGCATACGATGCATGAAGCCCTATTGAACGTTTGTATTACATTGTAAAGGCTTGTAATCTGAAAGTACCTGAATATATTTATGATCAGTGAGTTTACACTAGTTTCTTTGTTCAAGAATGTAGTTGACCAACCTTGCAGCCTACATCTTTAAAATAGGTAGGAATTTTGCTCGAGTCTTGCCCCGTTTGTGTGGGCTTAGCCGTGGAGCTAAGTATTCAGGGAGTTTATTTGTTAAGGCCTTTGGCCCGAGAGAGTAAACTGGGCCAATGTTCGGCTGACTCCACCGTCCAAGACCACAACCTATCAATATCCTCCGCATCACACCCGACGGCTGATAATACAAAATATTTCTCTCTTTTTTAAAGTCTGTTGCCAACCCAGATTCAATGTTATCACAATTTCTTGCACACCTCATCCAATTTTTGATGATCAACTATAGTCTCAAATGATTCGGGACCAGACAATAATGACCTAATCATTCCCATTTCCCGTTCCTTCACTGGATCAAAATGATCATCAACATTCTAGACAAGGCATCCGCAACAGGGTTAGCCTTACCACTAAAATGGTGAATTTTGAACCTGAACTGATTCAGACGCAACACCCATTGACCCAATTTTCCCAGTTGGTGGGGATGTCCCAAAATCCAAGACAAAGCTTGATTAATAGTGTACAATTTAAATTCGTTTCCGTCCAAAAAGGTCTGAAAGCGCTCCATACCAAATAAACAGGCGAGATCTTCCTTTTCGTAAGAACTCGTCTTTTGCTCCGAGTCACTTAACGTTCTACTGGCATAGGCTATAGGTTGACAGTTTGTTTCACCTTCTCCTTCTTGACTCAAGACCGCTCCTAATGCCTTTGATGATGCATGTACATATAAGCTGAACTGTTTTTCAAAATCAGGAAGCTTCAACACCGGTTCATTACATAATGTGTTTCAGAATTTTGAACGCTTTGTCCTGCTCCCCACTCAAACGCTACCCCTTTTCGTTTTAATTTATTCAAAGGTTCGGACAACTCTAACAAATTTGGAATTAAAAACTCGCATAATACCCTACCATGCCTAGGAATTTTTGAAACCCTTTTATGGTTTCGGCCACGGGAAATCCACTTTAGGTTTAATCTTTTCGGCACTGATTTTCAACTTACCTCCCGCAAGAACATAACACAGAAATTGCACGGATTCCCTTCCCATGGCTACCTTCTTCGGATTTATCGTCAAGCCAGAATCCCTTAGCTTTTGCAACACTTTCCTGATATGCAACAGGTGATCCTCCCAGGTTTCATTATATATAATTTCGTCAATATAGTGGAAAACAAAATCATACTTATAGTCAGATAACATGTGATTCAGCACTCTGCTCAGAGCTTGGCTCCCAAAATTTGATCCCATGGGAATCCTGGTGAATTAAAATTGCGCCCGGGGCATGCTAAAGGCCGTGTATTTTTGACAGTCTCGCCTGATTAAAATTACTGTTCAAATCTAGAGTGGTAAAATATTTAGCTTACCAAAGTGTTGCAAAGCTCCTTCCACGGTGGGCAACGGAAATGGATCTAGCGGCATATGTTCATTTAATTTGGCATGATTTATAACCAGATGAAAATCATGTCCTCCTGGTGGTTTACTGATCAAAAAGCCCGGGGACGAGAATTCAGACGTCGAGGGAACCACCACCCCTGCCTTTAATAATTTATAAATTTTTTCTCAATAAAAACACAATTTCACAGGAGAGCATTGGAATGGTTTACTCCTAAAGGGCGTGGTATCCGTTAAATAAAACTTATACGGAACCACATCACACTTACCTATTTTATCCGTAACCACATCAGCAAATTCATTCAAGAATTTTTGGTCATTGTTTCTCCTTTCTCCATGCTGATACACAACCCCATAACCCGTATCCTCGTCACAGTTTATTAATCTCACTTGCACTTTATTGTTAAAGCCAAAAGCCACTACACACTTCCCAAAATCCACCTTAGCCTGTGCATAACCCAGAAAGTCCAAGCCTAACACAGTGTTTACACTCAGACTCGTTATTACAATGAATTCAAAATTCCACGGAAAACCCGCGTTCTTACAATGCAACAGAGCAACTCCTTCGCCTATTACTTGTTCTCCATTAGCCAGCATTAATTCTGGACTGACTTCTACACACAAACGACGCCCCACATGATCCTTTTGGCAGCCCAGCTGTTCTCACTGCCAACTTATAAGGCTCAGCGACACGCCGGAGTCCACCAAGGCAAACTTCGTCACTCCATACCATTCAACCCGTACCAAATTAGCATTCTTATCTCTACCCACTAATCGTTTTAATTGGAACACTAGGGCTATGAGTCCGCGCTCCCCTCGCGCTGATCTGCGTTTTCCGGGCAATTTTTTCCCATATGCCCCGTTCGTTTACATGGAACCATTTCCTATCTGCCGTGTCTAGTAAGGCCTGTTTACACTCGGAAACCCAGTGTCCCAAGCGGCCACAATTTGCACATATTCCTGCCCTGTTCCCATCACTAGTACTAGCATCCCTGCCTGTGGACCCCTTCTCTCCTTGCTTCAAGTTTTTGCCAACAACCATAAGTCTTTATTTTTTTGTCGAGGACCGTTTGGATCTTTCCCCTCTATAATCCGCTGGGAACTCTTTCCTATAATCGGCTCGCTTATGCTCACGACCCTTAATCTCAACTGCCAAATTTCTTAAGTCTGCTATGGTTTCGGGTAAAACACACATGCTACATTCATGTAGTGTACTGGCCAAAAATTGCCCATAATCATGTCCATCAAATCCTCTCCTCCCTCCTTTCCCCCAAAGCACGACTATAGTCTATTATCGACTCTACAAAACTAATCATCGTTTTTGACGGCCTTTGGAATTGATCCACATAATGTCTAATACAACTTCTCCTCACACTCGTGGGACAAACTCGAGACAACAGCCGTTTAATAAACACCATTACTGTGCACTCCTCCTCCTCCTTTGACAACATTTAGGTTAACACTGGTGCGAAGGGCCCCAAACACTTCCCTGCTAACCCACGCAATAAACTCTTATCATTCACTACCCCCAAATCCATAATTTTAATGATCCGGAATATGAAGTCCAAGGTCCTTTCCAAGTCCCATGACTCAAGGCTCGGCAGGGGTTTCATCAAACAGTGTACCCATTTATCATTATCAGTACGTCTCCCATTTGCCCCAAAATTGATAAATGCGAAAGCCTTCGGTCTCCTGTCCGCCTCATTGAACCAGGCAATTGCTCGTTGACACAATTCTAAAGCAGTATCCATTTTGGTACATTCCACGCCCCTTTTGTTCTGATACACCAAATCCGCCCGGCCTAGTCTGTATAGAAAATGAGAAGGTGCCGCCATATTCTTGGTGCCTTCCACTGCAGAGGGGAGTACAAGAATAGTTTTACAAATTACTAATGACAAAAAAAATCTTTAACACTATCTTTTATGTCACTACGTTTTCTCACTGATTTTGCGAATACTTGCCTAAAAGAGAAGCAGAGTTGTGCAGGTGTTTGGACCAACTACCAAGGCGGAAGGCACCCTATCCTCAGGCTTCACCAATGACGCTCTTTAAGAGCCACATCCACCTAAAAGGCACGAAACATCTCTTATAATCTTTGCTCAAGGCAACCACAACAGGAATGCAATTACTCGGTGAGAAAACGACATGCACTGTTTTAGATTTAAGAGGAATACTCAGATAAAATTTACAGCTCGACACGTAGTAAGCTTATTATTTTACCACTTTGGATTTGAACAGTAATTTTAATCAGGTGAGACTGCATCCCGACTGTCAAAAATACACGGCCTTTAGCACGCCCTGGGTGCAATTTGAATTCACCAGGATTCCCATGGGAATTTACCAATTGACTACAAATCTTGTGTATTATGTTTGAGATAAGTGTCCTATAACATTGTTTATTCATTTTGTTACTTTCCTACTGTGATTTCTTATATTTTTACAGTTTTTATTGTTGTATTCTGCTTTTGTATTATTATCTTTTGCAATTCAACTTTGTAAGCCTATTAACATAAATAAATGGAAAAGTTAAATTTAAAAAGACACAAAGAAAGTGGAGAGAGAACTAGGCTAGCTATGGGGATGGAGGAAGCTAGATTTTTTTAATTATTAAAAAAAGTATCGGTCAGGGAAAAGTCACGGAAATTTTATTACATAGTGTGGACATCCTGAATCTACACTTGTTATTACTTATAGACCATGCTATGTTAGAACAAAAAAAGTGTAAACAGAGTGAGGGGATGTAGCAGAAACATGTTTAGACTTGCATTCAGGAGGACCCAGGTTTGAACCCTGTCTTCGGCAATCCTGATTTCAGTTTTTTGTGATTTCCGGAAATCACATTCTGGGATGTTTTTTTTAACATAGGTCATGGTCGATTCTTCTTCCAGTTTCAGTCCTGTACCATTTTATAAGAACCTCACTGTAGATGAGATGTAAAGCTCAATTAAAAAAAGTACTGGTAAGAAATAAAAATAAACAGAAAGGAAAAGGTAACCAGGGTTTTAAAATGTCTCCATTCATCACGAACCTCCATACTTGAGGCTGCTCAGTACACTAACATCTTTGTCTGTAGCTATATACATATATTTACACAGTTGAATGTGTATACAAGAACTACTCTTGACTAGACTTTATACAACAATATTGTTTAAGAGAGAACATCCGGGATGTGATACAACCAGAGATTTCAAAGGTACACTTAAAAAAATTTACGGAAAAGGTACTCCTTTAATGAATAAGTTATTTTTCTTGCACATAGTTATCTATGGACTCCGCGTTTTCGTTTATAGCTGTTTGTGGCCTTGGCAGTTTTGTAGAGAAAAAAATTATGTTTATAAAATTTGTACTTGACATATTTTCATCCGAAAATGATAAGTTTCACATTAAAATGTGTTTTTTGCTTTCATATTTTGTTCATTCGATGTAATTAAAAATTAAATGAATTTCAACGTTAAAGTGCTGCTTTTGTTTTAATTTCCTTATCCATTTTTTACTTAATTACAGTAAAATACCTTATCAATGGTTCTCTGATAGTTACATTACACATTACTAATGTTCTTGAAATTTTACTGCAAATTGTTTGCCTGCTTTACGTATACTATCCAATTGACGGATACTGACTATGAAATTAAAGAATTTAGGTTTTTCTATCCAATCACTGATTATTTGCACGGCCTATTTTAAAAATTAGTGTTATAAAAAAAATCACAATTTTATTCTTACACGTTTCTATACAGTGAAAAAGGTTAGGAAATTTTCCCAGTGTATAGATATCTTGGTATTATTGTGCTTTTCAATTTTTTTAAACTTGAAATTTCCTCTCCCGCGCTTGAAATGTGTTGCAGCGAGTTGTGAGTATTAATTTTTTGAGGAAACCACTTAATGCACATCAAAATGGTTTATCTACGAAAAGAACACACTCCTCACTATATGACACTATAAGTTTAAAAATTTGGAACGCGTGATTTAAAAATGTTTTTCGGGCCTCCGAATATGTCTAAAAACAGCTATTTCAGACTGCAGTGTCTGGGAGTATGCCAATTGGAGTTGAAAAACTCACAAATATAAGCACGCATAGGACTTTAAACTATACTTCCAACAAATAAAATAATATGGTCACCGCTTAAAGTCTCATAGAAAATTGATTACTAGTAAAGCTCTGCGTGCCAGTTGAGTGGCTTGCACGTAGAGGTGACACGGCATTACGTACGCTAGCTGGCGGCAACCTTGGGGCTTTATCTATTTTGTGCTTCGCACAAACAAACACAGTCTATATAGGGGGCCGTCTTAACGTTCTGAATCCCGGGTGTTCTCCTTTACATGAGTTTTTCTGTTCACTCGAAACAGTCTCTCTTCACTCTTCCCACAGTTCTTTCATTGAGCACTAACACTCACTCAGTTTGCTGCACGCCTCCCATTGGAAGTTTTAAACCAGTGCAGAGTTGGTGGGCACCCTTAGACATCATTGTTGCCTTCCCAACTCGCCACTGTTTACTAGTAATCAGAAGTACTGGCATAGTGGTATGGTGTATGGCTTTGATATCAATTGCAATGGCTTTGATATCAATTGCAAGTTCACCTCCTGGAAAGTAAATAAGTTACATGCTAAGCCAGGGGGGTGGGAAGTGCTTAAAAGTGGTGTAGGCCTACTGCTTATATGTGTGTGTTTATGTAAAAATATCAGATCTCGTTACTTTAAATTTACCATGACCTAATGAAAATATCTAGGTATGCCCATTGTTCGTGAGTTTGCAAACTTTTAATGTAATGATTATTGTTTGAGTTCATGGGAAAAAATTTATAGCACGATATAGAAAGCAGTATAGCAAAATGAGGGCATATTTCCTTGATTAGTTTGCTATAAGATTGGAAGTACCTATTTTAATAGATTTTATGTAGATCTGGTGTGTGTCTGGTTGTGCTGTTTGTGATATGTCAGAATTCTTTGCTTAATTATTTTGATGTAATTTATTTCAGGAAAATGTGAAACTAAGACAATTTAATGTAATGATTTTAATAAGTGTTATGTATATCTGTGTGTGTGTGTCTGTGTGTGTGCGCGCGTGAGTGCATGTGTGTGTCTGTCTATATATATATATATATATATATATATATATATATATATATATATATATATATATATATATATATATATA
>PNEQ01003005.1:17819-88616 GCA_003012365.1 Medauroidea extradentata | reverse complement strand
TGTAACTCAGAAGTTGGACAACCTGTGTTGGAGGATTAGCATGTAAGAAAGAAGGGGGAGATGTTGGAGTAATATGTAACTTAGAAGTTGGACAACCTGTAGATAGTAGTAGGAGAGGAGCGGCCAAGATGGCGTAGATTGTAGCAGTCATTGTGAATGTAGTACAAATAAATACAGAGTTAAAATACGTACAGTGTGTTTGTCTCTTTATTACAAATTTAATACGAACACTTAAACACTATGCATTAAAATACAAACTTAGCATGTGTGTCTTGTTAAAAATAATTTTCAGTTTTATGTTTATTTTTAAAAGTAGATTTTTTCCTACAAAAAAATGTTACAAAAAAATTTACCGAAGTTACGTTTGCAGAACGTTTCGAAAATATCTACAAACGTTATAATTACAAGCTCATACTATCCCTTTTTTATATAAATTATTAGTCTACTTGCAATAATGATAATATTAATATATATTGTAACAACTGCATGAACTAACCTTCAAGCATTATGTAACCTATAAACATTCTAAATGGACAGTTTTCGTGCGCACAAATTTTAATCAATTTTGTAGTTTTCCATAAAGATTATATGATTAATTTTTTGTGTAAATTGTATTTTCTGCGTAGCAAAGTCGTTTACTGCTACACTCTCTCCATGCGGCTTTATTCTGCGTCACTTCTAATGCCCACTTCAATGAATAATATAGGATATATTAAACAATTTATTACATATTTGTATTAAATACATTTGTCATGTTCAATATTGGTCTTATGTACTTTAATTTAAGCGTGAATTTATCCACACGAGCCCTTAAAAATGAAAATAAACTCGCATTTCCGTTGCCACGCATACAAAAAAAAAAGATTCTATCACCATTCCTGCCTTCTGCAAGGTGCGACAGTGTTGCTCCTAGCGTTGCTTTGCATTTCCCATAACAACATTAATTTAATTTTTTTAACAAAACTAGATTGTTGAATAGTACCTTGTAACACATTCAGCAAACCTTTTATTATGAATTCATAAATAGTGTTTGTTTTGGTGTAAGGAACCCATCTTCCAAATTTGTAAAAGTGTTTCAGAAACTCCTCTGTTATTCCTTACTCCAAATTGGTCTGTGCAAAAATTTATCATTCTGCAAATTTTTTTACTAAGTATTGGTCAATTTTTCATCTACTTTACCAGGGCTAATTGTGTTATTCTAAGGGTGAAGTTTGATGTTTCATTTTGAACTTTCACTTTGGATTGCATTTGAAACTGACAGGCTAGATTAATTGAAGATGTTCATTTAGTACAGCTTTATTAAAATATAGATTTAGTTTTGGGTTTGTTGATTGACGACCCAACTGTGCTTTTTTAAAATAACTGTGGATGACTCCTGGTTTGACAGTATGTTTATAAAGTAGCAGAAAATGGCTTTGAACAGATACAGAAATACAGTATGACAGAGTAAAACAGTTCAGACTGGCTACAAAATGTTTGCATGGAAGTGTTTTAACTGTGGGGTGTGAGGAACATTTTTATGCTGCGTACATCAATATTGGGTGTAATTTTATCCATAGGGCTGCTGTATATTGAATTACGATAACAGGTATTTCATTTATAATTCCTCTTGTATTAAGTCCTGAAATTGTATCAACACTGCTATAAAGTAGTTGCGCTCCAGCATTTTTGTCAACATGTGTTATGTATTCATTTATACTTCTTTGTTTAATCATTTAGTTTAAATGCCGAATATGAATGCAGCCTTGGCTAAATTACGTGACACACTGTAAAAACCTATTTATGTGAAAAGAAGAGGTATTATTATCGTTTTATTCTGAAAGCATTGTTTCTTTCTTTTTGAGAAGTGACTGAGTGTGAACGCAGTGCTTGCTAAATTATGTCACCTCGGTCATTTTGGACGCCAGCGACAAAATGGTGACACATTTCAGTCACGTCAATCTATAAATCTACGCTCGCCTCCTATCTTATACTCTTTGCTATCTTAACTTAAAAGTCTTAGCATTTGCCCACACAGTGCTGATCACCATGTTGCAGTTTATTTTAGTTTGTAAGAGTGTCATGTCACAGTCTTTATTTGTAAACCTTAATAAGTTACGTTAATATGTTCTAGTGTTTAACCAGTGTGTATTTTCAATGTATAATTGCATCATACAACTTTGGTAACCTTCCACGAGAGTTTGTTTACAAATACGGCCGAGTGCCTAACCAGTGTTACCAATTGAGTGCGCGGACTTTGTAAAGTGCATTCGTAAATGAACATGGGAAATACACACATAAATATACTATATTGTATTTGTTTCTTATGCCTTGAAATGTATCAAATATATATTCACGTGTTCTTGTGCCTTAATTATAGCATTTAGCAGCAACACACGTGTTATTTATTCCATTTAGGATGTTTCTTTTGTGCGGCAGTGTAGTTTGACCCAAGGGAGTAATTTTAGTGTGTGGGGGTGGCACACTTGTAGCAGCAGACAGACCCGAGCTTTCGTCGGTCATTCTGCGACGCCCACCTAGCGGTACTTTCAGCCCTTCTGGCAGGTATAAAAGTGGAGCATCCTGCCCTAGTTCTTCAATCATCAGGGATTTGGCCATACCGCCGCACTCACCCTCCCAAACGGTTGATGTCCACAAGGTGCCAACAGTTTACCCCTACATTCCTACTGTACATGCTGATGGTTGACGTCCGCAAGGTGCCCTCTGCGATACCTATCTTCAATTTGCCTAGTGGTGAATCTTTCACTCCTACCAAATCTTCTCATCGCCACTCCTTACCTGAGTCAGGACAACTTGTAAGGGGAAGCCAAAGCCGCGCAACTAGTTAACCCACAGACGTGGCACTGTAACTAAGTTAATCTTTATAATGTTGATACACTTAACCAGTTCTTAGATACTTCAGAAGCTACATTAACAATTTCAAGTTTCTCGCGGTCAAAGAATTGATTGCTAAGTAGTCGCTGCCACTAGCAAGGTCTCAGCTATCATCTAGTAATTTGATTCTCGCTCCTATATGTCTTGACCCGAAGTGCCTTGCCAAGTTAGTGAAGAGTATGTCTCGTATTTCATGTCGAAACTACCCGTAGCACCTCGTCTAGTTCATATGTCTCGTAGCTCAAGTCTTTGTATCTCATGTAGCAAACCCTGTTGTTATCTTGTGTCGATCTCTAGTGAAGCTATGGTTGTACAACTAAATTGGGACAGATCCAAACCCTGATCATCAGCCATATACCTAGGAGTGTAGTGAGTTCAAACATATGTATAACTTGTATCAAGTGTTGTAACGTGTTCTGTTGTGAATATACACATCCTGTGAAGCCGAATTTACTTGGTCTTCTCCTTTAATGAAACATGCTTGCATACAAAGTGTTGTGATAATCAAAGGCGAGAGACTTACGCCTTTCCCCTTTATTTATGTGAGATTTACCTTCCCTATGCTATCATTACTAGGGTTTTTCCTTGTTGGAGCACTCGGTAGTCACTCACTGGGTCAAGATTAGTTATAACTCAAGGAGGATTACCCATGACTCATGCTCTATGTCTTAAGAACCTTCTTGAGACTCGCGTTGCTCTACATTGCAACAATTACGCAACAAGTAGGACCAATAGGCAGGTGATAGACAATAATGGTTTTGGGTGGAATGAGCTTTTAAAATATAACAGTGTAAAAGATCTTTGGATTTGGCGGTCTGGGGCAATTTTCCATATTCTATCACCCTCTCCCCTGTCAAACCACTTGTAACCTCTATTTCAAACTTTATTCCAATGAAAACAAGAGCGTGTGATTTTAGGTCTTGGGATATTTTTGCAGCCAAAATGTGTCTGCGTGTTAAAGTAAATAACAATATTTTATATTCGTCATTTGATTTTCCCACAAAGAGAAACTGAAAATGAACTTAGCACTCACTAGGAGTTACAGCATACATTTTAAACTTTTTTTCACAGTGATGTAAGGTTGTTATTTTATACTTTTAGGACAATTTCTTTCTTATCTTGAGAACTTCTACATTTTTAGTTTGAAGGCGAGAGTTGTGTGTGTGGTTTTATTTAGTTTTAATGAAGAGGTGGTTAAATACGGATACAGCCGGCTCCCTAGAATATAGCATCACTTATTATTTTTAGTAATTTTGGTTGCAGGGTTAGGGTATGATAACATAAATTCAAAAGTATTTTGGGTTTAAAATTTTTCTTTTTGTGTCTACAGCAATCTTGCGACTAGTGTTGCGAACTATGATCCGTAGTGAAATTGGTGCTGTACTGTATTTTTATAATTTATTGGGGTACTATGAATATAGGAGCCAACGTTCTCATTATGGAATGGTTACATTTTTTAGTGATACTGAGTACAATTCCTATTATAACTGTAGAAAAAATACAAATTCCTCATTGGAAATAATTATGTATTTAGACGAGCCATTTTGATAAAAGTATTTCATTCTCTTCAGTTTTCATTGTTTGATTGTTGCTTCCTTGTCCAAGTGCTTGTAGTATTTTTTATTTCATGCTTGAATGGATTTCTTGTTTCAGTGACTGTGAAAGTGGCAGATATCAGTCCATTGTTCATAACAGACAGCAAATCCTGCAAATTGCAGTTTTTTGAAAAGTAAGTATTTTCCCCCCATATTTACAATGTTTTTTTGCAGTTAATTTGGGATAAATTGAGCACTCGAATTAAAACCTGATAAATTTATGTTTTCAGTCAGTTTGTTTCTTTCCACTGTGTGTAATTATAATCATTGCGACGTGCTTTTATTCACATAGGCTTGTACGATGTTTACGTGTATACTGCTGCAAAAAGGTTATCTATAATATATACTCTTTAAATACATAGGTGCTGAATAATTTCTATAATCGGTAGTATTCTTACTTATAAATACTACCTACACTTCAACATCTGTATAGTACTGATTTCTCTGGATAGACTGGCAATAATATATTCGACTCTCACTATATATTGCCATTAGGAATCACGTAAATGTGTGCACGTATTATTCATGTTTGAAACACAAAATTTCCGCTTAAAAACACGTGACATAATGACACACATTATTCAAGAATTTAAGTTACATTCAGTTGCACTGCAGTACGTAATTGAAACAATGAATATCGTATTATCTTTATGCGTAAAATTTAAAAAACACTGTTTCAGCAATTGGGCGAGATCAACGTGTTGTTGGTGTGTGTGGTTTTAGAGCGAGGAGTAGCAAATTTCCATCATGTCGGAGACAGGCAAGCCTGCAGTCAAGAATGGAGAAGTGGTAGTTTTTGGACATGAGAATTAAAGAACTTAAAGAGGCATTGAGCCTATGTTAATTTATTGCATTTTTGCAGTAATGGCCTTTTTTCTAGAGAAATATTTTGCTTTGTTTGGGGAAGTTCGGTATGAGCGTGGCTTGTTTTGGTTCTCTCTCAGGACCATAATCATCTTTTTTATTTTTCTCTATTTATTTTTTTTATCCTTTGGGATACCCAGAAGTGTTTTTTGTTTCTACTGAGTCAGCTGAATCGGTGCAGCGGAAGTTATGCTGTGTGAAAGTTTTTCGTGTATTCACTAGTTTTTCCCTTCTGGTTGAATAAATACCCCATTCTCAACAAGAGTTAGCTTCAGTTCTTCTTTTTATACTGCTACAACACATGCCATGCAATAATAATGGATGTTAATTTACCAATGGACAAGTAACAGCCCTGTCACATTTTATGGTGTCGTGACCAGGATGGTTAAGTAGCGGGGACGTGTCAAACCATTACATTTTCTGGTGCAGTGACCAGGATTTAAGGTTATGTACGACAGTCCCGTCACATTTTCTGATGCAGTGACCAGGATGTGATGATAAAGTGCAGCCCAGTCACACCAGCATCATTTCATAGTGGTATTCACAGTCATTTCTATTACTTGTTGGTGTGTTAGTCAACCATGTCTATTGCACAATACATACTCAGCAAGATACACTTCCTAACGAAGCCATCTCTTGGTATAATTTTGAATTACATCTGCAAGCTAAAGAGCTAGAAGCATTGTGTGCAGATGACAGTTGAATATTCAGTGATCCAGTCATGTCACTTCATATTAGTGGTAAGTAAAATTATGCAGTCAGTAGGTCCGTAAATAATATAAATTAAAGATTTTTAAGTGTATGAAATACAGAGATCAATTTTATTTTGTTTTAAGTGATGTCGTATTTAAATAGGAAAATACACAGATGAAATTAGGTAATTCACTAGTAACCATTCAAGCAGTAAGGCAACTGTTATTGTTGTGTTATACGCCGTAAAACCTAGTGATTTTTTTTTTTCAAAGGTTAAATCTTCAGTTCTCACTTTATCCTGTAAAACTTATAAATATTGTGAAAGTGTGTTACTTTTTGTGAATAAATGGCTGTTATTTGGAAAAGTTATAGGTTTTTTCTGTTGGTTTTTGTAAAAAAATTGTTTATGCATTGATGAGTGATTTGGTGTCTATATTATAATACTTACATTATCTTCAGGTACTTCAGTGTTGGCAAAAGGAGAGACATGATTCATCTGAACAGAGAAGGTTTGGAAGAGATAAAAAAATTTCTTGTTGACAAGAACTTCGTCCAATGAGAAATCTTTTTACGCTTCACTAGACTGACATGCATTGTGTGGTATGATCGACTTTTTTGTGTTGCAAAATATTTAAAATACCATGACTTGGTATAATCAGTTTAAAATATTTTATGTTATAACGTTTTATATGTTTATTGTTCTTGTAATAATATAATAAATTTACATTTTAATGACAAAGTTAAAAAAAACTATTGATTTTATTTATTTATGAGTAGAGCTTATACAGTAACATTTTATGCCAAGTGTTTATGGCTGTACTGAAGTTATTTTCAATTACTTACATAAATAGTTTTAATTACCTTATGTTTTTACCCTCTGTACTGTGAAACTATCATAATACTATTCTAAAAGCGTAATGTTTTACGGTATACAGTACATGAAACTTTGATTTAACAGTATAACATTGATGTAGCTAGAAGATTTTGGGATCTGCGACTTGAGGTTCCCTATTTAATGAACTTGACTTAGCAACAAGTTTTTTTTCTTTCTTTCTTTCTTGGGAACTATGACATTTCATTAAGTTGGGGTTCTGCTTAAATGTTTATGCCAAACAACTTTTCAGTTTTTGTATTTTGCATTTATTTGAGTGGGCAAGGTGGCTAACTTTCCTTTTGACATGTTTCCCTTTATTATATTTACATAAATCCATGATTTCATGTGTAGAATTGAATTAACTTGATAAGTTTAACAGTTATGTTATGAATCTAGGACGAATGTTTAAAAATAATTCTGTCATGCCAACAGTACTGGTCCTCTGTGCTAAATAAAACATTTTTTCGAAAATATGTTACAATATTACAAACAAGAATTACACAGAATTCTGTTACTATTAATTTTAATCTGTTGATTCTGCTGTCGCCTAGATGCAATCAACAGATCCAGCAGGGTATGTTCTGTAGTCAGTCCTTGAAAAATAAATTAATGCTCCATTCATGTTTAAACTAACCAATTTCTGTACAAATCTTTGTGTATATCTGTTGATAAGTTTGAGTCACTATGGAACGTATGTTCTGTTATCATGGCATTTAAATACTCGAAAATTGATAAAATGGTGTGTATCATTCATGTAGCAAATGATTTGTGTGTCTGGGTTTTGTACATCCTATTTACTTTCACAAACTGTTTAATGTGTCTTATATTACTGCTTTTTTTTGCAGCATAATAGTTGTGTACTGTTTCAGAATGGATTTTCTCCACTTTACTATGTACACTTACTCTTGAGTTAAATGACTAATCAACATGGATTATTGAAAAAGTTTACTTTTTTAGAAATTAGTTTATGTGATTAATGTATGTGGCTTTTCTAGTCCTCTTTATGTTCTGCAGGAATCAAGCTAACCTAACAGACGTAACCTCCACCTAAAAGTCTGTCTCCAGTTAGCATAAAATGCCTATGTTATCTCCGATACTGTACCAAATTACATGTAATATTTTTAAACTGCCCATGTGCTTCAAGTATAATATCTACACTATCATTTTACAATGACACTAAAGCCATTTTTCCTACCTGCTACCCCATTTTTATATTTGTATACCCAGATTACATGGAACTAAGAGAGATGGTATCGAAGCATTGAAAACAATTAAACAATTAAGAATGATTGTTTTACGTATGACTAAAGAATATTATTACAAAGTATGCTATTTGCTGTTTTGTCTTTACCAAACATTATGCTCATCCATCTGTACATTATTAATTTTACAATTTGAAAAATTGTTGTAGCAGACTTAGTTAGCTCAACAATTCACAACTTGAAATATCATAGCTAAACTAATTATTATTTACACAATATAATACAAGCAAGGTTATAGATATTTTTTGCGTGTTCACTTCTATGTCAATGTTAAATTGGTACAGGAAATAGCCGATCCCAGAGGTTCATTCGATTTTGATACAGTCCTTGTTTCATTTCCATAGTCGAACCTTGATCCAGGTATTTAGTGTTTCTAGGTGTGATTGGATTCCACTGAGTATTGCTGAATTGCTCACACAAGATAGGTGTTGGATTTCTGAAATACAGAACAGCAATGAGAAGTTGTGTATGTACATTATTGAGGAATTTACCAACATACATACTGTATTTCTCAGTGGCAAAGTGTGGTCGTGTTTCAAGGGAAGCAATATTAGATGCAACTATAGTATGCACCATGGTCACGTATGTGGCATTGACAAGCCCATAGGAATTAATAAGAATATGTGGCTATTACTGACGTGAATGTGTTACTGAAGAGATGCACGTACATGTAGTCACTGCTTAGAACTGCTTCCCTTGGAACGCATCAAAGTACCAGTCGCTGTCTACAGTTTGTAAACCACCTTACAAACAAGCAAAATAATACTTATGTGTAAAAATAATGCTTTTTCCTCAAACCAAAAAAAGAAAAAAAAACTGCTGAAAGTCACATACTTAGCATAGACTTTGTACTTTTTTTTCTTCACTGTTTTTTGGTTTGGAAGGGGGGGGGGGAGAAATGATGCCTTATACAACAATCTAAAAACTACCTTAGTAAACTGTTTGACATATATAATAATGGAATATTTCATTAGTTTACCATGTGGAATCATGGCAAGAGAATTCTTGAAAGTTAACCTATAATTCTCTTGCAATGGTTCTGCATGATAAATTAATGAAAGATTCTTTAGAGATGGTGAAATTTCACAAATTCAATAACCTGCATTTTAAAATCAAATATCTTATGCATACTCAAGTCCGAACAATTTGTCCACTAGCTGCTACTCAGTGAAACAGCAGACAATGAACGAATAGACAAGGCTTGGGTCTGCATATGATATTTGATTCTAACGTGCAGGTCATTGAATTCACGAAATTTCACCATCTCTAATTATTATTTATGTAAAACAGTTTACTAAGAATATATCCTATGCTTTGTCAAAGAGAAAATTTTAATAATACAATTTGAATAAATGTTATCGCTCAAAAACTTAAAATACAATAAATTGTCTAACGCTCCCCTCTTAAAAGCGACTTGCACTCCACCAGTGTTTCAGCCATTTTTACTCTAATTGGTATTCAGTTAATGTCTTGTGAAACTAAACTTTCACTGACTTTCAGATAAACACTGGTTCTGTATGAGCACACAAATGTATTCGTATTAAAAATAAATAATTTAATTTAAGTAATATTTGGTTTGTGGAAATTTTTAGAAGTTCTGTTTGTCTATAATTGGTTCAATTTATTCTAGGCACTCTAAAATTAATTGGATTTGTAATTAAAGCCTTAAAACAGCTGTGGTGTAGTAATAGGGTAACCTGTTACGAATGAAATATTTTTTGAATCCCAGTGTCGTAACTTTGGTAGTAAAATTTTTTGATAAACCTCATTTTATGCATCTTGACAAAAATGGCCTGAAAGGAATTGATAAAATGCTAACACAATACAGTGCAGTACTCGAAACCTTTATGAGTAGATCGATGAAACTGATGTAAAACTTGTCTCTGTGGATCTGTTTTGCTCTTTGGCATCTCAGAAGTACAGGAGTAATTAGGGCTACACAGATGTGTAGGCCTAGTCTCTTGTCAGGTCTTTCCTCATTACGCAAGGCTCCCTCATGTATGCAAGACTCTAAACTAATGTACAGTATTCGTGTTGTACCACTGGAACAATGAAACATAAGCAATGATCCAAAAATTAACCGCTGGAAATTCTGTACTACAGTACATTGTAGATCTCGTAATTACGGTAGTTTCATATTAATGTAAGCAGTAGGTTTTTGATGTGGCTATCCTGAAAGGCTGTTTTTATCGATGTTGGAGGAGGATTCAGAAAGTGTTCTTCTGTTGTGATGATGTTTTAAAGTATGTTCTGAAATTTTTTTTTTGTTGGCAGCTACATTGTGTACATGTAATATAGTTTCAGAAGGAAATGTGGATATCTTACTTGTTGCAATACATTCACTCAGCCATGTGGGTGGGTCCCTTATGATTGTTCTAATAAACAGGGTTATTTGTGTAGACAGTGAAATCCTTAAGGCGCCCATCTACTGGCTGTGTGTTTGTTGTGAGTGAGGCACGGCGCAAAGGGCGATGTTGACTAGCTCCTGTGGCGTGGTATCACCTCTACCGCAAGACGCTGAAACGGCGTGCAGTGCTATCGGAGAACACTCGCCTGACTGAAACTTTCAGTGGTGACCCCAACTTTTTATTGGTGGAAAGTTTTAAGGAAAGTCCAGCGCAGTACCCAATACTAGTTTCGCAGACATTTGTCCACAATATTGTGAGGCACTGCAGTTTGAAAATGCAGTTTTTGGCCATGTTGAAGGGCCTAAAAATGCTGTTTGTGACACACGTGATGTGTTGAAAGTTGTATTTCGTCCTGGTGTGAAATGTTATTTCTTTTCGTGCGAAACCCGCATGAGCACTTGTGGAACAGTTTGTTTATAAAACGTGTATTTCAAACACACTGCAACACAGTTTGAGAGGCATGTAGACGGGTACCTTATGTGTAAATTTTTACACACAAAATCAGAAGGTAAGGACCTGTAAGTAATGTTTATCAGTAACATTAGCTTCTGCAAAAAAAAAAAATTGTATTTACTCACCCAGTTTGCATGAAATTTGTCCAAAGTTTTGTCAATCTTTCCACCATCATAACCTCTGGATCACTTTCCTTGAATGGTGGGAATAGCAAAGAAATGTGGAAAAGGTACATCAAATCATCATGATGAACAACTCCTAATTGGCACACAAATTTTTGATCAGTTACATTGTCATTTCAAGAAAGCACTAATATTGATACTGAAAAGTTAAATAGTGAAATATGTAAGATGTATCCTATTTTAAGGAGTAGTGGTACGAAGTTTTGTAGTTAATTTTATTAAATTTATTGCCCTCAAGTGTGATTTGATTATATAACCTGACGTTGTTTAGTACAAACTACAGTGAGTTGAATCCTCTTTTTTACACTTTTCAAGAGACTTGTAAAAATTGTTGTGAAATGCAGGAAAGTTTAAAACGAAGGAAATTTCTAATGTTAAAGTAGCAAATAGGACCATGAAAAGCAGGTGAAATAAGGGGAGGGATATAAAAAAAGGTTTTTACTGTAGTATGCACATAAATGTTAAAAAAAAAAAATTGTGTACTTCAAATATTTTATATTTAATTAAAAGCCTTTTTTGTATATTTCGTACTTAAAAAAATAAAAAAATTACTTATTATTATTATTATTATTATTATTATTATTATTATGTATTTTTAAAATTGTCAGTAACACATCTTTTGTTGTTCACTTTCATTATTTGTGCCGATATTCTGACCCGAAAACTTTCTTTTGCATGGTAAATATGTTAAAATATTATCTGATAAATTTTTTTTTTCTGATGTCACCACTTGTCAGTTTATATTCCTGGACAAGTGGGCGCTTAGTTAAGTAAAACTACTTCGAGGGGAAGTCTTGCTTTATCAAGAACATTTGCAGTAGTTGTACAGAGAGAGTTGTAGAAATTAAGATTTTCAAAATAATCTCACTTGTTCTTTTTTTATTTTATAATTTCTAGCAGCCTCCTAGAGCCAAAAGAGTTGGGGTATATGAAAATGATACACATAATTGTTTCAAACATTATACTGTAAACATTAGTAACTAAAAATATCAGCCAGTGTGGCAATTCTAAATTGTTAAAGTCAAAACTTTATTTTCACTGAGTTTTGATTTGATAAACCTCGAAACTCTTAAAATTGTGATTAAATTGATTTGTACTCAATTGTAATGTCAGACTGAATAACTTTATATGCTGACTGCTTCATTTTATATTAAAGTCATTACTCTGTAACTTCAACTTTAGAATTAATAGGACAATGGCGGGAAAGGCCGCTAGGCGCGGCTAGGCTACTAATAACAATTAAAACAGAAAAAATTGTGCACAAGTACTCACAGGATGGTACTCGCAGATAGAAACACACACACACACATAGGGCAAACACATTTCTCCGCGGACGCGCAGTCACAACGTTTCGCAGACTACATCTGCTTCATCAGGTGAGTGGAGGCACAGTTTTAATTGTAATTAATTCAACATTAGAATCTATTACATTTCACACATTAATACATTACAGTATACGTAATGCATTTTTACAACTGGGCATAAGCACAGTTGCAGGGATGTCATTTCTCATTTGCAGTGTGGAAAGGGAGAAGGAAACACTCAGCAGAATTTTAAATTGACAGTGAATTAATGGTTTTAAAAATAAGAATTATCAAAAATTATTACAGAAGTCTCGGTTTAACAGAAATACTGTACAAATCATTGCATTTTTAACTAATCAAAGACAAATATTTTAGTAAGATGCATTAAAAGTTTGACTTTCCACACACCTAGTTAGGTGGTGCAACAGTAACATATTGGACTCACATTCAAGAGGACTCGGGTTCAGTCCCTAGCTATAGCCATCCTGATTTCAGTTTTCATTGGTTTCCCAAAATTGTTCCAGGTAAATGCTACGATGGCTCCTTAACGAAGGCCATGCCGGACTCCCCTCCCAATTCTTGTCATTGTACTAAGTTGTGTGTCACTATCTCTAAAGACCTCGTTATTGACGTGACATACAGCCCATTTACCTCAACTTCCTACATTGATTGCAGTTTATTTTTCTGAATGTTTGCATTTAATGAATCAATTAAAAAAAACAGTTTAAACAATTTTTGTTAGATACTATAACTTCTGAATTTATTCTCGCTTGTAAGTCATGCTTGGCCAACAAGAGGTGTAATTCCCCTTTCCACATCACTGTGACTGTTTATTTTTTTTGTTCTGTCTGGTAATGTGAAACATTTTAACTTGTCAGACGTACCAATGTTGCATTCTTAAGTTAGGTTTGTTTGTATTATTATGATACGTATTTTAGCTTATAGTTAGAGAGAGTAGGACAAGAATTATTATAGAGATGGTTTATGGTTGACTAGAACATGTTCCAATGCTTTTGTGTGCAAATTGTATTCTGAACTTAATGACTGTTATTTAATGTTATAAATAACTGAATAATCAATTGTTTAATACTACTGTACGTTACATTACAGTATTACACCAGTTCTTCCTGTAATGTATACAGTATATACATATAAGGAAACTTAACTAGTTTCCAATTAGTTCATTACTTTTGTAATAAGTGTCAAAGTAATAAAGGCCATTTAGGTTAAAATTTCAATCTGGATTGAAGTTGCAGTAGGATTGACCACTCCACTTGTTGAGGTGGACTGGAGTGAAGAATCCGGATTGAGATTTTGCTATAAACACAGACTGGACTGAAAAGAAAATGTGCAGGACAAAGTTGCCGCCATATTGTGTTATGTGTTGTGGTTAGGTTAAAAAAGAACAGAGAACACATTATATGTAATTTAACAGAATAAGTTAAAAGCAGGTATTTGTAAAGCTAAACGCCTTCTTTAAAGCAAACGGAACACGACAAGTGGTGCATCTCATGAAGGAAAGCCTTATTTGGAGCAACTCTTATTTTTCGTTTGTCATCTGTTCTCTGCTTTGTACTGTCGCCGATAGATAGCATTATTATGTTTTCAGTCCAGGTTGACTTCAACTTGGCTCTTGTTTACAGTTCAATCTGATTGTAATATTTACTGTAAACACATTTCGTCAATCCATGTTCGCTACACATTCACTCCGAGTTGACTCCACTTCAGGTTCAATCTGGATTGAGGTTTTACCCTAAACATAGTAATATACTCACCCAAACAGTGTAAATGTAAAACCTTTCTTTTGTTGATGATAATATTGTATGGGTCTGCACGTTAGGACAGGGTATTTTTACTTGGTATTTTGATCTGGAGTCTGTAGGCTTCCACGATTCCTGATTTGTGATGTAGAATGAGGCCCTACATTGGAGCGATGCCGGAATGATGGGGCAGAGAAAACGCGAGTTCCCGAGGAAACCCATTGACCAACGACATTGCCCAACACAATTCCCACATGTAGAAATCTGGGAGTTACCCGCTATGGATCAAACATGGATCGCCATGGTGGGAAGCTAGAGATCTAACTGCTCGATCATCATAGGCCCTTTTCTTGTTGGGTATCTTAGGCCGAATATATTTAATTTTTGCACAGTTTGTATAAAGATGTTGTTATTCCACTCCCCCTCACCAGGGAATTCCTAAATGAACTAATGGTAGTAAGGTAAGTTGACATTATATCCCGTAGACATTGAGGTAATTTGAGACAATGACACATAGCTTACACAATGATGCAAACTAGGAGAGGAGTTGACCTTTGCCTTTGTTAAAGAACCATTCCAACATTTGCCTGGAGCAATTTTGGGAAGCAGTGGAAAACCAAAATTAATATGGTTGGAGCTGGAAATTGAACCCTGTTGTTCTTGAATATGAGTCCAATGTGTTAACTATTCCACCATATTGTTCGGTAAATTTATGGTAGTGCTATACATACATAGAGGTTTCGGGATAAAATGAGAACTCAAAAAAACCCTGATTTTTTTTCTATTTTCCACCAGTTTATATCTTTCCGCTGCATGTAAACATAAACAATGCCACGTGCTTTTATTTACATAGGCTCGTACAATATTTACATTTACATTACACTGCTCCGATAAATGTTATCTGTAATATCTACTCATTAAATGAATGGGCGCTGTATATATGCTATACTCATTAGTAATATTAGTTATAAATACCTGCGAGTTAACGTTTTATGACACTGTTTTCTTTTCATCGATTCTAATTGGTTATGACACGCACTGTTGCCGTTACTTATCTCGTAAATGCATGTGTAGTATATTAATTTGCAATTCAAAACTGCCACTATAAACCCACACGACACACGCAATTCAAGAATTCAAGTTCTCTTAGTTAATGCAATGAACGACGACTATGCAATTTACAAAAACAATAAAAAACTTATTTTCTTAATGTGTGGAACATAAAAAAATAAATGTTATTTCTATTTCCACATGCTCAGGCTGGCGATCGTATAGCAACAGATTAGCAATGATATTCAAAAGTATTAGAAGTAACTATTTATGAATGTATTCATCAGAAACCCATATTTATTACACAATGGACAAACACACACCCGACTCAACTTGCTTTCAAGCGAAGCGAAGCTGAAATGACGTAAACCTAACTCTGATGCCACCAGTCGGAGGAATTTTGAACTATGTCTGTGGCGCGAGCGTTAGCAGCAGTGTGTCAGCGGCTGTTTTGAATTCAGCGGGCGGTTGCATCACTTCGTGATGGAGCTAATCAAGTAAAATTACACAGTAGGTATGTCAGTGAGAGCATAAATAAATATTTTAAAGCATATGGTATACAGAGAGGTCGATTACATTTTATGTTCTTTCACTAATGCTGTATTCAAATAAGAAAATACACTGAACTACATGCAATGATTCGTTACCAACCATACAAACAATAATGTAAATATTGTTAATGTTGACTAATATGCAGTAACGGCTAGTGATTGTTTTCAGAGGTTAAATCTTTAGTGCTCACTTTATTCAGAATGACGTATACAATAACTGGACACCCCCTTTGAGAATACAAACTCGCACATAGGAGCCTCTGTGTATGCATAACTGCAGCTGACATTATAAAAGGAAGCATAGTGATAATAATTGGACAGTGTTATGCAATTTTAGTTGGGATTGTTGACCTTGGAGAAAGAGGGTATGAGAACATTGTCACCATTACCAGTAAATTTTGCAGTGCCGCTAATTGTACAGCCAGCACCATTTATGCCGGATATTTATGGACCAGGTGTTGAATTTAGAGTGATGAATCACTCTACAGTATTTACTGTAACAGTCAAATGGGAGGGTTTAAGTTTGGGTAATGATCTGTTCACACTTCTTGCTGGACTGCTTAGTGATCAAGACTTGGATATAACGGCATAGGAGTGGTTTGTCTGCCGTAATAATTCAGAGCATGTTGAAGGCTGAATACTAGAATGCTAAAGGACTTGCGACAGTCCGTTTGTTGCCTACAGTAGGAGAAAAATTTGTAAATAATCTTTGTTTCTGCATGTGGTTTCTTTCTGCAATAGATCACAAGTCTGTTCGTTAGATTTTGTTAACAACAGAGTTCCAGAAGTGGTCTGCCAAGCTCGGAGCCCTGATTTTAATCCCACTATGCACCTTCACTGTAAAGATGACAGGTGACTGTGTTTTAGATACCAACCACCCACATTATGTTCTAGCATTAATGGAAACATGGTCAGTTATTCCTCAAGAGATGTTCTTTCACGTGGTTGAAGTCTACTCTGCCAAGTTAAAGCTGTGATACTAGCCAGGGGTCCATCTAATATTGTCCACTCTTAGGTATTATGTCCAGACGATGTTTGTGGGAAAATGGCATTGGTGCCTGGATTGTTTATTTATTTTTAATTAACTTACCATACGGTTGGGTTGTACCATCCAGATATACGAAGCTGTACCTTCCCTTATATGTAAACTTGTAGTAGTAAACTGGCTTATTGTTTCTAGCAGGTAGTACTTTGGTGGTTGTGTGCACTCCATATCCGACTAAGGCATCAGAATACATCTGTACACATACAAGATATATTTATTATTATAAGTGTTACAATTTTAAATTATTTTATTTTCTCAGAATCATAAAGTAGGTTTCATCTGGTTCTGAAGAATTTCATACAATATTTTGCTGTAAAAATGTTCTAACTAGCTTTATCATACTAATTTTAGGCTTCATTAACATGTAAATGACAAACATTTTTATGTCTAGTATTTTAATTTTTAAGTGTAACTTAAAATGTTACAAGTTTTCAGGTGAGGAAATGTTAAACTGAGTAAGAGTTGTAGTTGGCAGTGGCACATTTGACATATAAAGATTACAATGACTGAAATGTGTGAATGTGATTCTTCCCTGAACAATCTTATGAAGTTGGGTGCCTTAAACAGGACTTGAACTTAAAAAATTTTCGTTTTCATTCAGTGTTACTAAAAGTTCAAGTTCTTAATTTTGTTCGTTCTTCACGGAGTTGGCAGAAAATTTTAATGTAGTTTTCCACACAATAATTCAAAATTGCCATGTTTGACTTGTCCACTAGTTCATGAGCATTGAGTTGCCTTGCACTAAAACCACTGGGAACAACATAGATGCAAAAAATATTTCAGTTTTTAACAAATAAAATTCTTGGATGCAAGTTGTTAAAAAAGTTCACAAAAATAAGTTTCTGGACTCCTTCGCAGTCTTAGAATTACAGGTGTGGACACTTCTGCCTATCTATTAATACTATTGAGTTGATACCTGTATGACTGAAGGCGACACAAGTAATAGTGTTCTTTTAAGAATTCAAAATAGCGTTGTACTACAGTGTCTGCAACACGAACTTGCTACTTGTAGTAGTTACATTTGCATAGTGTTAAAATAGCACCAGTTAACCAGTGGCGCCAAATAGTCATATGAGATTTAATTTTCAACGCCATTGTCCAGACCTGTTTCTCTATGGCCGTGGATTCCATTTAGCTTAGCAGAGCCAACAAAAACTTAGAAAAACAGCTGGATATTATGACTGAGCAGCACAACTTGAATAAGCAGAAGAATACTATTTTTATTCTTCCAAAACATTTTTTGTTCTTTTAAACTTTAATTTTTCATCACGAGCCAACCTGTATACCCACACTTGCTCATGGTGGTTGTCCTAACACCAATCATGCAAAATAAATTTTTTATCACTCTGCCACCACATGCTCTGTTTTCCTTTCCTGTCTCAACTTTATCAAAGTGCATTTAGTTGTTTTGTAATTAGTTTTGAGTGAGTATAGCAGTACTACTACATTGAAAATTCAGTTAATTTTGCTTGTAGAGTCTATTGATTTTGGTGTTTTATGTATTTGTGATGAATTATGCTGCACACTTTTTAATATTTTGTGAAACAGCTTATTGTTACTATGACATTGCAAAGTATTATGGCATTATTTCACCTGGCTTAGTTGACAGGCCAGTAATTATCTATCTGCATATTAATTTACGTTTCAGTTGTTCTTGCTTACCCCTATAACAAAGACTTCAAGTGTCCGGAACTTACCATGCCGAGTCCATTGTATGTAGTGTTTACAAGATCCCTGTCATCTAGGTAGAAATGTCTCAGCTCATTTGAGATGTATCTTGAATTTTCTGTTTCCCTTTCATACAGAAAGGAAATAGGATATATTCTCTCATAGTCAATATTTATTTCTTGTGTCCAATTAGTGTTCGCCAGAACCTCTGCAAAGAAAAATGTAATATATTTGTTAGCATAAAACTAAACATATTTTGAAAAAGATACCATAGCTAATTGTTTAAGGTTGATGAAGTGGCATGGACAGCAGTTTCACCAGGTTTCAGTCTTGATAGGGTAATGCTAGAAGTTTGGAACCGTGGTTGATGCAGCGACTAGAACGCTCACCTTCCACCAATGTAATTTGGGTTAGATTCCCACCTGAATTTTGCTTGTGCACCTAGGTCAGCATTTTTTTTGGGGGGGGGGGGGATCTCACTTTCTTCCCCCTTCCCTTAATTTTGGTGCTGCTCCATGTTGACCTTTTCACCCTCGTCAGCTCTAATGACTTCATTGTTGAGACATACTCAAACTTCACTTCTCACTTGAATTTTGCATGTGAATTATATGAGGAATGTTGTAAGTGAATAGGTTTTCTCAGATTACTTCAGTTTCCCCGCGTTTTCTACTCGTCATTGCCTTATTATAGGACCTCACATCATTCCATCATATAACATTTATAAAATGATAGGCTTTCTAGTCTTATTGGAAAACCAGTCACTATGAATGGTTGCTGCTGCTCAAGTGAACATCCCTTGTGTACGTAGTTATCAAGGAGTATGTGATAGGGTTTATTCCTCATGGACAGTGAATTCATTAGAGAGGGAACCATTGGCTCAGACAGGAATCTGCCATGGCTGAAACTTTTGCTGTAGAGTAGGCTTATTTATGTTTGGTTCTTTTATTTACGTTTACAGTTTTTTTCTTTGCTGCAATTATTTGTATTGAGCACAGAAAACAATCTTAATCTTACCCGGGTTATTTATGCATTAGTTTCCTAGAGCCATGCTGTCGCGTTAGTGTGTCTATACAAGTCCTAGAAATATTCACCAATATTGTTGTGTTTGTTACAGGTTCAAATAATGTTCACCACTTTGCAAGTCATATTTGCAGTGTTATAAATGCCTTAAAAAATTCTAGGGTCTACAAAATTTAGAATCTACCTTTATATTCACAAGAAAAATCAAATATTAATGTTTCTAAAACACTGTACATAAAATATTATTATACATTAGTTTTTGGTGTGATTTCTCATATGAATAAAGACAGCATACAAAATTTCATGCAATTTTAAATGATAGGTTAAACTGGAAACCATATAAATCACCTTAGCTACAAATTAAGTTCATTATGTTACGCAATTAAATCAATAAAACCTATTTGTTCTCATGACACTGTAATGAGGTTGTACTATTCCAATGTGTACTTTATCATTAAACATGGTATTATTTTTTGGGGTTCATCAAAAAATTGGAATGTGATATTTAAATTAAAACAGAGATTTATAATAATTATTGCTAATCTTAAAACAACAGATTCGTGTAAACCACATTTCTATAAATTAAAGTTATTTAACTGTTCCAGGATTATACATTTACTGTACCTTTTTATGTGTGTTACAAAATGTGCAGTACGTACAAGAAAAATTCTGATATCCATTACCATATGACTAGAAATTTATATAAAAACCACATTCCCTTTCACTCTACTAATAAAATTGAGACTAATTCTTTTTTTTATGGGCCAATTAGTGTTAAATGGATTACCTATGGTGCTAAATGAAATTTTATTAAGTAAGATTTTAAAGATTTCAAATGTCATTTTATTTTGTAATTTATGTTGTTTAAAATTTTTTGTTAGTTTCATTTTAGTCAAAAAAATATTTATTTATTTTTTATTTTATTTTTTATCCCCTAATAGATCCCACTTAAAAGCATGTTGCTTACTTAAGGGAAATAGGCTTTGTCAATTCATTACACATTATGTAAGTATAACGATTATAAGCCAATGACACACAATAATAGATTTTATTTCATATTCTTCTAACGACTATTTTATTATGATATTTTGTTAACTTAATCTTGTGTTGAGTATCATTCCAGTCATTGTATAGTGTTCAATTGTTTTTATATAGTTTTTTAGTAATTTAAATTAAGACAAATCCATTGCAGTTACGTACTGTGTTTATTGGATGTTTTATGAATAATAATAAAATAATAAAAGACTTTAATCTAACTTTAGTTACAGTATTTTTTTTACTTATATGTCCACTAATATAATTAAACCTTTCCTTTTTCTCTTGTGGTTTTACACAAATTTTAAAGTTTAGTTTTGTCCAATTGACTTGCTTAAGTAAATAAATCCTGTACATCAGAGCTGTCACAGACCTGTGGATGTGTTCTCTATCTAGCTAGTGATTTGTAATATAACTCACGTAAGGACTTCCAGCCCAGTTCATCCTTTGTTATTCCAGTGAGGACTGGTACTTTTGAGAAGTTGCCCGACAGGAACAGCTTTAGAGGATTGTCAGTCAGGAACCTCTCTTCTCCAGGAACTGCTGGCTCCACCACAGGGGAAAAAACGACAATGGGATCCCAGGCAAACTCCTGTCATCAGAAGTTCTTAGTGAGTGGATTGACAGTGTCAAGTGATTATTTATGTGCCAAAGTAGTTTAATATTCACAGCCCAGAAATACATCTAAGAATGTGAAAAAGAGTATCTTAAAATTAGCTTACCGGTACTCATTATTTTATGCAACTGCAAACTATGGATGCGCGAGCATATTGTTGACATAAAAATTTCTCGATAGTATATCATTACAGCATATGTTTGACAATCTCTTGCATGTTTGGCTAATTTATGTATTCAACCAGATATGACTGGTTTTAATTACTTGGACATACTCCATTGCGAAATAGATGACTGTCAAAGAAAACTAAAGATGTTTTAAGTGTAGATTAGTTTTCTTTCACTGTCGTCTATTTTTCAAAGGAGTATGTCGAAGTAACTAAATCCAGTCATGCACTCCCTTTGTACAGTTCTTTCAAAGATCATATTGACCAGATATATCTGTACAAATATAAGTTACTTTTTTGTTGCAGTATTCTTTAGTTCACAGCTGTGTCTTGTTCTACCATGAATCAATATTTTTGATTAATTGCAACCATTTTGTGCAAGGTGCATTAACCAAGATTGTGCTCTTTATTTCTTTATTATTATATCACTTTCATAAAGCAGTTGCAAATCTTAACAACATTACAGATCACATAGGTCCTGGCGATGCGCAGAGGAGAGGTTTCCTCCTCCTCCTCCTGCCCCTAACTAGCAGGGGTGTGCGCATCTGCTGATTGGTCGTAGCTGCCCATGCCACACCCACCAGTCAGGGCTCCCAATCCACTACTGACATGAGTGAAAACATCTGCCAAACATTCCGTGCCATTTAGGTCGGTGTAGAGAGGGTAGTCACATGTGGCGACAGTTTCCATGCACGTTGGTGTGTTTGTTGTGACATGCCTCCGCTGTATTCAAAGCTGAAACGCAAAGGTTTTGCACAGCCAAACGCGCAAATTGATAGCGAATGTAATTGCATTTATGAACCAAAGAAAGCAAGCTAAGGGACCTATTATTCCACTTGCCGAAACACAAAAAGGTGTTGCTGCCACTACTGGCGTTTCAAAAAATATGATTTCTCAGATTCACAAAGAAACGTGGAGCATTAAAGATGGCGCAAGTACAAGTTTCGTCACATAAAATAAACGTAGGACTCGCCCAAAGCAAGTGACGGGACTTGACGACTTTGATAAATGTGGTGTGCACCTGGAAAATCCATAATTTTTATATTAACAGAAAATGTCCCCTACTATCCCAACACTGCTACATAAATTACGGGAATCTATTCGATTTTGAGGAGGTGCAACAAGCCTACGACAAATTGTTCGCGAATTGGGTTTTAAGTGGAAGAAAACAAGAACAAATCATGTCCTCCTTACAGAAAAACAAGAACATTAGATACAAACGCATTGCATACCTAGATGCATTAAAAGAAGCTAGGAAACAAGGTAGGCCTATAGTTTGTATGGACGAGATGTACTTACTGAGTTTGCACTTTACAGAGAATGCGTAGACTGACAATAGTAACGCCGGTATATTGAAACCAGTACCAAAGGACGAACGCGTAATAATCGTACATGCAGGTAGTGAAACGAGGTTTATTAAGGATGCTATATTAATCTGGTGTTCAAAGCAAGCGACTGGTGACTTTCATAATGAAATGAATGCTGATAGTTATGAAAAATGGTTGCTGGAGAAGGTTATACCGAACCTTCCAGAAAACTCTGTACTTGTGATTGATAATGCACCATTATCATAATAAATTGCGAGAAAAATGTCCTAACTCTAATAGCACAAAGGAGAGCATGAAGTCTTGGTTACGGGATAAATGTATTGAATTCCATTCCGGTATGTTACAACCTTAACTACATAATTTAATTAAACTTCACAAAGAGAGGTTTAGGATGTACGTTATTGATGAGTTAATATTACTACATTCCCACAGTGTTTTGCATCTTCCACCATACCACCCTGATTTAAATCTAATAGAACTTATTTGGGCGGACGATAAACAGTGGGTTGCGCAACGAAATGTTGATTTCAAATCTAATAGTGGCATTGCTTTGTGTAAACAATGCTTTTCTGAGATAGGTCGGGATAAGTGGAAGTCTATATGTGATCATGTTCGGAAAATTTAAGATGGCTATAGATTACATGAAGGGGCTATTGATGTTGTCTCCAAACAAATTATTATTAACTTAGGTGAAGTTACTGACACTTCAAGTGACACCGACAGTTCATGCGACAACAAGAGCACCGCTGGAAGTGATCATGTGTTGTCTGGAGTTGACGAGTTACTGTAGGTAAGTTACCTGTCACATTCATTACTATGTTTTTGGAATTGTGTTTACGACATATGTGTTGCATAGCAGGGCTCCGTCTTTTCCCCTCTTAATGGCTGGGAGGGGAAATGTGGGGCGGGTAGCTGCACAGTAGATACTGTTCCACGTCCGCTTTGCCACTCTCGCAAAACCTTTCCTAGACTGCAGGACCTGTACCTCTATTCTTCATGCCCTGCTTCATCTTCTCGATTATGAAACATAAATTATCTCCATTTATTCTATGAACGACGCAGGATTCTGAGCTGTAGTGTTTTGTCTACAGACACCAGTGTTCAGACTACAGTTATAGTGCATGTTATGAATTTTTTCACAAGCATAGAAATTACCCTGTAAATGCTGAGAGCAGAGGCCAAATCCTGAGCATCTTGCTGCAGCAAACAGCTGCGCATGCTCTCTGAAGAGTTGGTGGAGCAGTTGAAGTACTCTGCCAGCTTTGTGGCCACAGGGAGGGGGTTGATGTTCTGCTGTGAGTAGGTTAGTGCTGAGCCACTCATCACTATGGCATGATGAAACAAGCCTGCAAGGTGGATAGTTGTTTCATTTACTCTACTTCTTATCAAATTACTTAGTCAATTTAAAGATTTTATTGGCACTTCAATATACAGTATTTGTTTGGCTGTACATAGAGGTTAGTTTTGAAACATTAAAAAATTTAGTTGAGAATCAATCAAGTAATGTATTTGTCACGACTAGAAAGAGCATTAATAATGTAGGCATGTTTTTGAATGTATTGCTAGCTTTCCTGAAGTAACTCTATTTATATTTAATAATGGAAGACCTAAAAAAATGTTTTTTTGTGAAAACTGGTTTACATGCTGCTACCAATATTAATATTTTATTTCTTTTGAATTATTGTTTATATCATCACTACTGCTATGCACATTCCTTTTGCATTGTGACCACAAAGGTTACCCCTGTTAGGTAACACCTGTTTTGTATTTCAAAAGTACTGATGAATTTGAAAAATGTTAAGTCTTATACTGTGGACTTTTACCTTGGGACATGGGGGAGACCATATGAAACATGACACTGGCGGCACCTGCACTGTAACCAGCTATGGTGATGCTGTCGGGATCGCCACCAAAAACTGCAATGTTCTGTTGCACCCATTGCAGTACTGCCACTTGGTCCTTCATTCCATAGTTTCCTGGCAGGACGCTGTCCCCCGTTGAAAGAAAGCCTAAAAATATTTTTTTTTTTCATGGAGACAGGTGTGATTAAGGTGGACATATTATTCAGACAGCAAACAGTAAATGGATGCTGGGAAGAAAAGTAGCACAGAAAATTTCATTTTTACACCACCATTTGTAAAGTTTATTTTTGCTTTCGAAAGCTTTTTTTTTTTATTTAAAAAAAAACCATGAGTTGTTAGGGTTATTATCTGAAAGCTACAAATATGTATAATTATGCCAAAGATCAAAACATTAGGATGTTGAGTATTGATTTTATGTGAAGGAAAATTACATTATGAATCAAACACTGATATAAGCAGAATTTCTTGCTGTATCATAATTTACATCTTTTTAATGCATATTTTTGATTCCCAGTTATGTATGTGTGCAAAATACACTTAATGACAAAATATTGCCTTAGACTAACTCTTGTTGTACTTGAATAACAGTTTTGTTCTGTGTTAATTTTTTGTGTTTCTACATCATTCTACTGTATATAAAAAAATTCTATCAGAAAAATACTTTCTCTCAAGTTTTAAATACAATTCACTGTACAATATTTTCAGAATTTATAAATGGAAACTTATCAATATTTGTGGTTTATATAAATTTACTACAGTCTCATTAATGTATATACAAAAGGCAGAAGCACAAGTCCTTACGTGTTGGTACTTGAGGGATACACACAAATACAGAGGACAACACAAAATCGCAGAAGCGTGTATCGCAGCATTTTGCTGCTTAGAACAGCTTCCTCGGGCGAAGAGATATGACCTGGGGAAGTTGCTTTAAGCAGCAAAATGTTGTGATATGCACTTTTGCGATTTTGTATCGTCCTCTGTATTTGTGTGTATCTGTCAAGTACCAACACGTAAGTACTTGTACTTCTGTCTTTTGTACACACTAATATCCTAGCGGCCTCTTCCCGTCATTTTCATTACATTCTCATTTTTGTGTTGTTTCCTTTCATGTGTTTTATTGCATGACTCTGTGCTATGCAGCACATGTAGCACAGTTGTGTTTCTGTGAAGCCGGATTGATGTAATTTTTTTAAGCCTATCTGTGAAATGAATCACATTTCAGTATCAGTTTTTGTAATTAGGATGAGTGCACAAATTTGTGTCTCTTAATTGTGCATGCTGTAATCTAGTGCAATACAGCTCACAGAACAAATTGTGTTCTTCTTCCTTTATTTTCCACTGCAATTTATTTAGAAGTTGGCAAACTGAGTTACACTGGCGGTTTAACCCAGTCAGTAAAAGCCAGAAACATTTAATATTGGGAATAATTAGGGTGAAGCTGATTTTTTCCCCATAGATGACAGACCAATACTAGAGGAGCATTTTCCCAAGTCCCCACTCCTCCCTGCAAGCTCCCCCGCCCTCCCCCCATCAAAGTTGAAAAGTATGCCGTACAATGGATCATGTCCTCTGTGACCTGTTCTTCCCCCCCTCTTTCTCTCTCATGGTCCATCCTTCGTTATGTGTGACTGTCTCTAAAATTACAACGTGGGAACTTGTCAAAAGAGCATGTACAGAGCAATACTTGCGGCAGACTCGGGCTTTGTTTACTGGCCAACAGATGTATTAGCTGAAGACATAATGTTCTGAGGTAGTGTATCATAATAGGTACCGTAAAACGGGATGAATAAGATGACTGGGGTGAATAGGATCAAATGATTTAGAACAAAATTACTACTGCAAAATCTGCTTTAGAACTTTTTCTGTCTTGTTAGGCAAATTAATACTGTTTACAAGGAGTTTTATTGGAACATAATTTTAAAAATGAAAAGTTGTAAGCAAGAAATTTGTTTCAAATATTGATCCTATTCGCCCCGTTTTACGGCAGTCTACTTAATTCGTTGTAGATGTTATTTAATAGGCTCAGCTGCTGCTTATGCAGATGTTCACGTCAAGCTCTGTGGATAAATGAAACATTTCACAAACTGCAAGTTTGTAATTGCTTGGAAGGTAAGATTCAAAGACATAATATAGAACCAAATATTCTTGTTAAAAGAAATAGTATTCTTTGCTTTTTTTTTTAAATACAAAACCACATTTTTGTAATATATTGAGATGTTAAGTTTCACTAGCTAAAGGAATTTCATGTCCATTAAAAGCCTCAATCCTAGAGATATTATACAGCTCCTGTTCTTACGTTAAACTTAATAGCTCCTGTGTCATATTTTGCATTTTAAATCTTCTTTCATAAATAATTAATAGGTTTATTTCATTTGTCTGTAATGAGAATGCAAACAAGAAGTTACCAGTATAACTACTTGAACAATGGTACAAATGAACCCAGAGGTAAAACTTTTGTCACTTAGAACTAGAAATATTTAGAAATATTAAATGATAATTTAAAATATTCATGGCATTCATCTCCTAGAAAGAAGGACTAGTTGAATCAAAATTTGGATAATTGTCCAAATATTAAATTTTTTACAGTCTGTCAAGTAGTTCTTGAACTACATTTATTAAAAAATATGAATTCATGTTGTGAAATTTTCAAAATTGGGATACATTCTTACTTAGCACAGAATGAACAAACAACATTAAAGTAACCCTACCTTGGTTTTAAATGTGTACGAAAAATTTAATTTAAGGAAAATTGTTCCTCAGATTTTTCCGTGATCAAAAAATGTTCAAACTGAATAGGATGAAGAAAATATGTAAGACCCAAGTTGCTGTAAATAGTATTACATGTGTACAGGGCTTAGTGAATTTAAAATAAATTATATCTCATATGATAAAGAAATGTTAAAATGGCCACCATTCTGATAACAGGAATACTGCATGACCGAAATATGTACACAAAAGTGAAGTCACCTTAATAAATACTATATGTTTGCAGAATTTGAGTAAATGCTGAAGAATTGTTCTTCAGATATCACACGTGATCAAAAAATGTGAAAATTACTGCCATTATATCTTATTCCAGTTTAAATGACAACTGCAAATTGACTCTGTAAATCATCATTATGTGATGAGTCATGGAGTTAAATCTTTTTCTTTCAGGCTTCTTTTTTGAAGCATGGCTACGGTTGAGGTAATTATATATTTTATTTTCACTTTTCTCTCTCCGAGGGCACTGTAGTGTAACTTACTAAATTTTCCTTGAGGTTTAAATGTACAAGACTAATTTTTACTTACTCATCTTAACAGCACATTAATTAAAATGAATTTACTATTTGCCATGGCTTGGAGAGCAATTAGGGCATGACAATAATCCAAGTAATTGGAGTCTTGGAAATCATTAACTGAGAAGAGATCTTGAAAATGACCTTGATACATCCAAAGCCCTGGTATTAGTTCCCAGTCATGAAATGTGGTTATGAAAATAATGTGACAATTTTAGTTGATAATCAGTCTGTTTAGGTGGTATTCAAACAGAAATAAACAAAGTAATAGTTTTAACAAAGAAAAATATTAGCAAAGGTATTAGTTTTAACATTGTACTGCCTGCAATGATATTTACAATATTTAAATTACAAACATTTAGTGTTTGCAAAAAAAGGGTAAATTTTGTTTCACTTCTTCACACCTGTCATATGTACCAAAATAATCTTGCTTTAGATCCAGTTTTACTTGCAACCCAGTACCTAAAACAGGCTCCCGTCAATCCAAGAAGAAGTACCATAAGATGGGGTGACTTGGGATGCTTTTATAAAAAAAAAAAAAATTATTTCTACATATGTCAACAGTAAGAAAATATTAATTTATTTTCATATAGACATTCATGATTTGAAATTTATCACAAGTTAATTAATTTACTCAGTGCTTCCTTATGTGGGGAAAAAAAATATGTCTCAAGTCACTCCACGTGTATCGAGCCACCCCATCTTACGGTATGCTAAAATAGCTAAAATCTTAAAAACCATAGACAAGTAAAAAAATTTAAATAAATCAAATTAATTACTCTTGACAAAACATTCGAAGCCAGTTTGTTTTTGCTCCAGTGGACCAAATATTGGGGCAGATGAGATATTTGAGGATTTTAAGTACATGTAACATTGTTCACCACAGACAGTTTTCCTAGTTGTAAAAACTGCATGGTAAAAGCAGTATTCATTGCAAGGAAGGAGTGTTCGTGCTCACAATTTGTGATCACCACATTGTCATCATTAGAGCATTTAAGTTCTTCAGAAATAATACTTTGGTCCTGTAGTGGCCTTCGTAACTGTGCTTGAATACCAAGGTTACCTTTACGTTATTTGTACAGTAAGAGCTGTGTTGTGAGGCAGGTGAATGGGAAAGCCCAGGACAAATTAAATGGATTGTCTCTAGTAATTATAGGAATTATTTTCATCCACCACAAAACTGAGATGTGGTTCCTCAGTCATCTTAATTTTTTTAGGAACAATTTCTTCTATGCTTCTTGTGGCTGAGGCAGTGTTAGGAAATTTGGTCTACCCAAAGTTAGTCACGTGTTTGCAAAAAAAAAATGCTTGCATGATGTGCCTATTTGCAATGTATATTTACATAAAATCAATGTTTTATGAAGTACGTATTGAGTTTAGTGTAGTCACTACTTTGAACAATAGTATGTACTTAGGTGTACAGTTGCTGCTATGGACTGTAAGTAGTTACTGTGAAGTCAAGTTGTTTTTTAAGGGAAAAATTTATTTCCTACAGTTCATTTCACTTTAATTTTAGACAGTTATTTTGGCATGTAAATCACAATGTAAGTCAACATTTGCTATAAATATGATGTATTTGTGTATCTCAGACTTACACTGATTGCATCAGCCATATACAACATACAAAATTTAAGTTCCTCAGAACTGTAAAAATTTAGCCTACTGAAGTTAATGATAACCATCTGAACGGTTTCCATCCTAAAGTTTACAGACAACCTAAAGAGAACGAAGAATAGTCGGGAATCCCTACTTGCAGTTAATCTGAAGGAATACATTTGGCTAAATTGTCTCACCTAAAGCTCCAAGCCTGTAGTTGCAAGTTACGAGAACAACTTCTTGGTCCAGGAGGTACTGTGGGCCAAACATAGAACTATGTCCCGTGAACCCGTAGTAAGCTCCTGGATGGAAGAACACCATAACCGATCTCTTGGGATGGTAACCTTCATCTGGAAGCTAAATTAATATAAGCCATGTCATTGTTTTGAAGTAAATTAAATATATGTAGTGATTTAAGATTAGTTAATAATTCACTTCTTGTATTGTGTTGTTAATGATTTAAAAGTGAAATGCAAACTTTGACTAAAATTTATGCTGTGACATTGAAACTTTTATAAAAAGTTGTTCAAGTACTCTTCGTGTGTAACATAGACATTAAATTGAATGTTTCTCAGTTGAAAGGCATTTACATGCTGGTGCAACCCTAGGTTTGTACCTTAAGGGATGCCATTGGCTGATTTTCGAAAGTTCAAAGTGAATGTTATTTTGATAATTATTCTAGTCGATACAGTAGTAGGATGGTTACATACATTTACACACTTTTTATATGAATATAAACATTAAACAAGGTCATTCTTTTTCATGTAGGCAATTTAACAACTGCAGTGCATTTGTTTTAGATGAACATGAACAGGGGTTGAATTGGCTGAAGGGCCTAAGCATTGGCAACTATTGTGATACCTTTTAATGTAACTATTTTTGAACAGTGTTTACTGCGAAAATAATTTAATTAAAACATACAGATAAACATGTAAAAAGAATAATGACAATTATTTAAAAAGGGTTTTAACATAGCTTACAAAACAATAAATTAATCTGGCTTCTTTCTTGACAAAACAATTTATCATTGAATCTTTATTGATTTCAGGGTTTTTACAGATATGGAAAAGTGCAAGGCCATTAAAACATACTGAGGTGTTGTTTTGTTCAACTTCTTGCCTGTAACCCAGTGTTCTCACCATAGTTAGTACTCATCTTTGAGGATGTATGCACCCTCGTCCCCAATTATGTACTTCGCAGTGTCCACAGAGAGGTATATTTTTCCACCCACAAAATGTTATGGTGTCAATGATCAATACTAAGGGTAAACAAATTTCCTGTGCAAATATACTTAACTGCTTTGAGTTCAGAAGATTCATATTTTGAAGTAAAGTTTTGTGAAGCTGCCATTGCAGTGTTTATGATAGTCGTGACTTTCATGCACTGGGACAGCTACATCTTTCCCATAAAGTTTTGCAAAAATGCTGAGCAGATTTTTTACAAGATCACCCAGTTAATTGTTCCTATGATGACCACCAGTTGTTTATTCAGAAAGTTTGCAGAATTTGCAAAACACGTAGCTTTCAGCCAGCTCTCGAGGATCTTGTGTCAGTTTATATCTTGTAAAATTGATGAGTTTGTGAATTTCGAGGATGTAACGACTAATGACGTACTGCGCACAAGTTTCACACTCTCTCTTTCCACGAGAGAGAGTTTGCAGAATCTAATGGGGATGCATCTTAGCTGTGAGGATGAAAGGAATTATCTGAAGGCAGGACATGAATAAAGTTACTGAGGTGAAGACTCTATAGCTACTTTCTTGAAACATTTAGTAACAAGCTACTAAATGCTTGCTTGTTCCCTTCGCAACCTACCTTTTCTAGTTGGGGTGGCTTTTGCTCCTATGTCATGAACAAGACATTGTTTGTAAGCTTATAATAGCCACATAAGTTTTAATTGAAATTGACATTTCAGTAAAAAATAATTCTGATAGAAATTTCTACTAGTGTGTTATTGGCAAGTTTGTAAATAGGTAGTTATAATCTGTCGCAGCACTACAAATAGGTGATCCAGGTTCAATCCCCGGCTGAGTCATTCTGGATTTTCGCAAGGGAGAAAGACTACGTCTTTCATTGGTCGGCCAGGTTTCTTGGGGATTTACCATTCCCACTACCCTTATACTCCATTGTTGCCCCATTTTAAATCATTCACGCTCATCAGCTCTCAATACTAAAGCTATTATGAGCTGTCCAAATATCTTACCATCATATAAACACAAGATGAAAATAAACTATTACCTTCATGGAACGAGATGGCTCAACAGTAACATGTTTACATGCATTCAAAATGACATAGGATTGAATCCTAATCTGGCCATCTTGATTTAGGATTTTTAAGGTGATCTGATTGTGATGGAGATGCTGGAATAATTCCTAAGGCGTTCACCTTATGACACTCAAAATGTGCATGTCACATGCCGACCACCCAGGAATTACTTTTTTTTTTCTGGGAAAGTATTCTATGTTTTTAAATTTATTTATTTATAGGATAATATATGAGCATTACTCTCGCATTCAGAAACTGTACAAGTAAATTTACGGTGAATTGTTGGGGAAGGATAGGGAATTTTACTCAGTTTGACCGACGTATTTATACACACAGGAGATGAACGCGTGCTTCAGCGAAATATGTACTAGAGTCAATGTTTAAAGTTGCAGAAGATTATTCTTATTCAGCAGGCCATGTAGTTTTAATAAACTAAGCTTTTAATCACACATCAATATGAAATTATTATATATACTTAACCAATGCATTATACTAGTCTGGTACTGGTACAAGTTGATATTAAACTTATCACTAAAGATATAAAACAAACATAAATACCGTAACTCACCATTTACGCTACCATGCTGGAACAAAATAAATTCTTTATTGTACTGTAGCTGCATACTGAAACACAACGGCTGAGTAGCAGTGGCAGTGATATTAACTAAGGGCGTATGCAGTGTACTAGTTAAATTACCTGGCCTAGCTGCTTAGTCATTTTCGGTACACTTTTACCATATATTTTAAATGCTTTATTTCCCAAAGTGGTTTAATTATATTTTATTAGTGGTACTTAAGAAAGAGCCACCATGGCTCTCTGGGCACCCCACTTGGAGTCACGCATACTTCCATGCACAATTGTATTTACAAAGTCAGCATTTTGGCATGGAGAAGTTTTTCCTTCACTTAGTTTCTGAATTATGAATTTTGACTCGAAATGTAAATACATTTATGTGGTGTTGCAACTTATGTTTATAATTGCTTTATCTAATTACTATAAAAGTAATTACACAATTGTGATGTTGCTAAAAATTTCAATACTTAGTAGATATTTTGCAGTTAAAAAAAATCAGTAAGCACGTAGTGTTTCCAGCTGACTTCCGTCCAAAGTAATAAAGTGAAGTGTTTCATATTTAAGATCACAAAATGCTCTCCCAGACCCGAAGTGATTTTTGTTGGCTAATACTTCTTTGCATGCTTTAGCTGGTGTGGCTAGACATGAGTTGTCTTATAAAAGTAGTACAGTTTCTCTGTAGAAATGCTTCTAACCACTGCATGTGTTTCAACTTTGTGACTATAAGTCCTTGGTTAAATTTTTTGCACTACGCATACATTGAAACTCCTGTCAAATACTGTTTTGTTACCAGTCATCAGAAAATGTCTTTTATGGAACATGGTTTTGAATCAAATAAGAACACTGGGAAAAAAAAAAGGTACTTGTACATAATGCCCAAAAAATTTCTAAATGTTGTTGATCAACACTGATTCTTAAGAGTAGGTAAAAGTGCCTTTGTTTAGAGTACTTTTCATAAAATGTTGACATTCTAAGAACCTAACCGGACATGAAGCAAGAACTGTATTACATCTGTTGTTGTAGACATATTATTCTCATTGCTCTTGTGGTTCTAAAAGTTGTTAGGTTTTTTAATTTATTCATACACACATGTTACTGCCACTCTGCCTGCATCTCGTTATACCATATAGAGTGAATTTTCTTTTCTTTTAATGTTACCGGGTTTTTGGGGTACTGATTACTGTTGGATGGCTTAACTATATGTTAAATTACTTGGTGAAGAAGGAATCACCTGCCTCACATAAGAACCCTATTTTTTAACATTTGTGCTCGTAGACTTCTTTACAGTCGTTTCCATTGAAACAACAGTGTTTTCTTCTGCCACAGGTAACAACATATTCTGCTTACTATCAGCCTGCCTAGTGTATAAATAACAAGAGTTTTTCGTGGAAAAAGCTGTTCACAAGACAGCCTTCATAACTTTCAAAAACTAATATATACTTATGCGAGACAGAGTACATTCCTGGTTGTCTAGTCGTGGTGTCTTATTCTGGAATGAGTTCGGTTGCTTACCTGCGTAGTGTATACATTGAGGAAGAGACAGTCTTCAGATGTGGGGAGTAGGTATTCACGCTCAGGTTGTGGGCATGCGCTCCCGTCTGTGGTGGCATTTCTCACTCCAGTCCAAGGGCGAGCAGGAACTGGTGGCTACAACAAAATCAAAGTAGCTTGTGTTGATTGTAAATATTGTATGAATACATTTGTTTTTCTGTTTTTTATTGTCATTCACCTTGACTGTTCTGTCAAATTCTGGTGTAGGCCATGTACAATTATGACACAATACCTCTGTCCAAAATCATATAACTCAAAAATACAGTTCCTACTTTCTTTTCATGTAAGATTCTATTATGAATATGAAATTCATATTAATATTCCTTAACATACAGTTGGCTATTGTGATTTTAATGTAACGGTTTGAAGGAATACAATTGCACGAGATTTGCATTATCATCGACCACAAGTGAAAACAGGACTAAATGATGTAACAAACAGGAAAGCATTGCTAGTACATTAGTTAGGGCTACAGCTACAACCTCCTAAAAGCTAGACAGCCAGACATGACTATGCTCAGTGTCAGTTGGTTTATTATGATAGGTTTATTTTCATTGCTGATGTGTAAACGTGGAGTGTCGCTGTCCAATTAAACTACACTAAGGTGGTTTAATTATATTTTATTAGTGGTACTTAAGAAAGAGCCACCATGGCTCCCTGGGCACCCCACTTGGAGTCACGCATACTTGCTTGCACAATTGTATTTACATAGTGTATATAGTATGTAATGAAACAATTGCAACTAGGAAAAGTTTATGAAGGAATATTATGTGTTATTTTTCAATATAAATGAAAATTTTCTAATTCTGTTACAATATTGTATTAATATTGTACTAAGAATCCTATTTTTGCTCATGATTTTGCTCACATGTGATTTTTTTAGTATGCTACATAATGTCGGCAATAATTCTTTGAATTAAAAAAAAAAAAAAAACAAGATATATACAGGCTTGTGACCAAGAAAATTGTATCACATTATGTGTCAATAGGTTTGCAAAATGTAGAAATTTATTGACCTTGTATTTTAGACAGTTTTATAATTGTCCAATTAAAGTGCAAAACAAGATGATAATGCATTGCGTTTGAGCTATATTGATAATGCATAAAAATACATTTCTCTTTGTTTCAGCTCTTAAGTGTCGAATTTCAAAAACTTATGTAATTACTTTTAGAGTATTTACATGTTCATCATTCTCAAGAAAAATATAATATGAATAGTTCAATAAACATCAAGAATTTATCAAAAACATATTTAATACAGTTTCATCCACGTAGGGAACAAATTTAAAAAAAATCCTTTAAAATTCCTTATACATTTGAAATGAAGAGAAAATCAGGGTGATAGCAGGTCAGGTTCAAGCTACATTGACACTTCATTGAAAACAAATACCACCTCTTTGGTCAGTGAGGTGCAGTTAAGTTCCAAGTGGAAGTCTCTCATAAAATGTCATGTTTACAGGTCTAGTGGTATGAGTTGGACATTGATGAATGTATGAGTGAGCAGTATTTTGCTTATATGTGTTAGATTCGTTTGTGCTGCTAAGTGTCATCCAATGAATATAGTTTTTATTTGCATGCATTGTTAGAAAATTTTTCATTTAAATTTGAGTGATGTATTTTAGATCAGTCGGACCGCTTGCTCAGTGGTCAGAACTTCTGGCTGGTGGACCAAGGGTCCCTGGTTTTATTCCCAGCCAGAAAGGTGACATTTAGGGTCAAATCTATAGACCTCTTTCGAATGACAACCAACTGCTCACCAATGCTTTCTCTATGGGGATAGCAGTTGGTTGTCATTCGAAAAAGGTTTATAAATTCGGCCCTTAAGGCCTTGTTACGGAGTTTTGCAGTGATTTCGAAAATATTTTTTTATTGCTACCTAATGCTCATATCAAAATTTTGCTGCACAGTTTTGACACTTATATGTTATAATTTGTAACTGAATTTTTTTGTAGAATTAATACCGGTTTTTTAGATTTCATTACCCAAAGTACCACGTTTTTCGTCGTGAAAATAAGCAAAAATGAAGGAAATTATTTTTTTGCTGGCAAATGGTACATTATTTTAAAAACCGCGTCCACAGTATTGTGCATCGTGTGATTGCACATTGACTCAAAACTTTTGGTTAAAAAATATTTGAGTTATTGGCACCAGTCTGAAAAAAACTCGGGAACAAGCCCTTAATGTTATCTTCCTGAGTTCAGGACTGGGTGTTGTGTTTGTCATTCACCCCCATATAATAGCCTCAGGTGTCCCTTCCCCTTGAAGCTGTCAACTTCCAAATAAATATGAAAACAGCATGTGAAAAAAAATAGATCAAAGTATAAAGACAAGCTTCCCTTATTTGGCACATAAAACATAATGATCAGAGATGCATGTGAAAAATCAGCAAGTACTTTTGAACTATATTTATAGTGCATTTGCCATGAAATCTAGGAATGTACGAAACTAAAGAGTAACTTTTATTAATGCTATCCATACTAGATTAATAATGTTTTATTTCAGAAATACATATATTTTCTATTTGTCATGTTCACATAGTGTTCAGGCAAAGATCCAGCAACCAGTTTTATTTAAGTGGGGAAACCTTCAACTAATCTTAAATTTTAATGCTGGGCTGCTATGTCTATTTGGAAAAGTTTGAAACTTTTAAGATCTAAAATGCTGCTTTTCAGATGTACCCTAAGTGCTAGTAGTGAGCCAGCTCTCTTATTTCTGCATTAAAAGTATGTTGTTTTATGTCATTTGTTCTAATTTTAAAGACATGGGATTAAAATTCTTCACTTAAATGTTAGTTTGTGTGCCTATTTTAATAATATGAAAAATGGTCAGACTACCCTCACTATTGAGAAACAGTCTGTTACCGATCTCAGTTTTTTTCTGCAATATAAACTTCAGAAAAAAACTGTCTCGTATGACTTCTTTAATTTGTCCCACTAGTGACTACATGTAAAAAAATACTGGCTTTTGTTTTGGTAATTCAAATACTAGTGACATAGCCCTTTATCACTCCTTTAAATATTTAAGTTTTATATGATCAGGAACACAGATCTATAATCATACACCAATCAGTTTTGACAAAAAATACTTTGGGTGGTGCAAAATATACCTTACCCAGTTCACTGTACACATTATAGCTGCTCCTCTGATTTTGCCGCCCTGATGAAAAATCCCATCACCTATACTGTAAAACCACCCTTTGTAGTATCTGTATAAAATTATCTAATAGCATGATTACTGTACACCCACCCAGTCATGGAAGTTAGTAGTAAGCATTTAACAGGAATCGGTAGAGAGAGATTTTTCTGTAAAATCAGTGTTGGCACATATACCTGTATCTCTGTAAATAACTGTTCTGGGAATAATATATTTTTCTTAAAAATAAAAAAAAAACCCTGTTAACCATAGGTGCCATGTAATTACTTTATTGTAGGTATGTTATTAAAGAGATCAAAAACAGTGAACGATGCTAAAATAGTATCTGTATTGCTTCAGCGCTCGTGTATTCTGCTGATAAAAGAGGAAAGTACACAATGGAATCTGTAACAGTCCTTTGGCTTTCAACAAGTGCAGTAATATACAGTTACAGATCCAATTTGTGTGCTATTGGACTTAACGAGCCAAGGCTGACTTGCTCACTCACCGTGCACATCATAGCTCCTAAGCACAAGGTGCTCTATTTCTCGCAAAGCGTCAAGTACGTAGTTCTCTTTAATGTCTCTTCAGCAACGAGGTCGTTGGAGATGGGCAGTGGCTCTGAGAATTCTGATCAGGAAGCATCTATTGCCTATACCAAGGAACTATCCTGGTATTCGCCTCGAGTTATTTCGGGGGAAAAAATGCAGAACTGAAATACGGGTTCTGAACACCACCATTCGTGTGTCTGTGGGGGCGACCCACCTTAAACCGTAGCTCCCCGATCGGCGGCTCAGCAAACCTCACTCCCCGGAAGGAGTAGATGCTCTTCTCCATGCGGGACTCTATTATGCTTCCGCGGAGCTGACCTTGGGCCGTCTTCACGATCAGCTCGTCTTCGTCGACGTCCTCGTTGCTTTGCGCTGCGCCGCCCCGGGTGACGACGGCAACCACGGCCGTCAGCGCCAGCACTTGCTGGACGATCTGCATCGTCGCGCGACGCCGAAGCTTCTGCTCCGGCCGCTCGGCTTCACGGGCTGTTGTAAGTAAAGGTCATCCCACCGTGTGGCCGTGGTACTGCAACCGCGGCGTGAGACCTAGGGAGGGGCGTGCCGACCTCCGTCTACTTGGCATTCCCTCCTTTATGCAAGAACATTCGTATAGTCTGTCCCACGAACGAGTGCATAGCTCTATGAGGTACTTGACGCAGGGCCGTAGCCACGATTTGTTATAATGTATGTAATGTTATAAAGTAACACCGAACACCCCCCCCCCCCACCCTATAAAGTGGTGGGTCCGGAGGGCCCTCCCCAGGAAAATGTGGAATTCCAGGTGCAAAATGGTGCTATTTAAGAGCGCCGCCTACCACGTTTAAAATGCGTAAGCACGGGTTTTTTACGAAATTATTCCACAGGTTACCATTGTGTCAATGTACAAAAAAAAAAAAAAATCAAACAATGATGGAAAGGTAGTTTCAAAGCATCACGTCAATTAGAAAAAATAATTTCGGAGTTGGAGCCGCTCAAATTGTTTAAAGACTTTTTTTTTTTTCAACCTGTTATGTATAACAATTACTCGCGGGATTCGTGTGAAACTACTCTAGAAACATGCAGTAGGCTTTACTTAAAAACTTACTATCAATAAAAGATGGGGTCACCTCTGAAAATGTCGGTCAGGCAATATTATTGCACGGCGTTTCAGGATACCGCACCAGATGAGCTAGTCAACATAGCCCTTGGCGCCGTGCCTTACCCACCCAAACACACGTCCAGTAGACGGGCGCCGTCTACCCGCGCGTGAGAGGCTCAAAAGTGACGGTGCAGTAAGATCGACCTTGAAGCGCGCATCAATGCCGCGTCGCCTCAACGAGCCAAGCGTTGAACTAGCGTACAAGCTTCCCGCCGAACGGTTTTTACTATGGGACATTAAGCGGTGACCATATAATTTTATTGGTGGAAAGTCTGCAACTAAGTTCAGTGCAGGTGGCAATCTGAGTTTCACATACATACGGTTAGTACATTTTGAAGTACGGAAGTCTGAAAATGCCGTTTTTAGCCATGTTGGAGGGCTTAGCAACAGTGTTTTTAATGAGCATGGCGACTTAACAGTGAGATTATGACCTTGTGTGGAGTTTGTTTTCTATTCGCACATTGGCTCAATGGAAACACGTGGTATATTTTCGTAGAGGAAACCAATTTGCGAACACACTGCAACGCATTTGAAGCTCTGGTGTGTTCCTGACTCAGTAGATCGCAGCACTGTATTTTACTTACACAAACGTAACGCCTGTAGTTAGACAACTTGTCGTGAGCCTAGGTACGTCACACCACGGGAAGGTTAGGGCGCGGGCGGGCGGAGAAGAACGAAAGGATGTACACTGTCGCAGTGTCATTAGCCTCCAGGGATAACGACCTGTCAAGCAAGATTAGCGCTAGACTGTGTGCAACGTGGAAAGTATCCACCAACCATTTCCTTACAAGAGTCTCTCAACAGTGAGCTTGCTACTAAAAGAGTTTTGTAAGGGCTGGTTGTGGGTCAGAGAGGTTTCATCTACCGACGCTGCGATTGGTGTTCCATGACAAATTTGATTTCGATATCCGGTGGGGTCATTCCCAGCTTTTCAGATGTGGCAATCGTGCGTCAAATGTATCTGAATAGCGGATTTTTTCTCTCTCACGGATCTCTAGTTTCGCTTGCTCGTGCATTTCGGCATTGCTACATACCCAACCATTTCATCTTAAACTGTTCTGAAGACCATGTTGTTCAGAGCTGTACAAATCCATCGATAGAAAGATTTTCCGTGTTCATATTTCTGTAATGCCGTAACTTTTCGTCGGTATATGTAAACAATGTAAGCAACGCAACGACTCAAGTGACGGAGTTGGCGAGCACTCACGAATCCGAATTGCCGTTTGTTTACTAAGTGTAAAGGTCGGTTTACGATGCAAACGTGTACGCCATGACCGTAACCGAAATAACGTGTACGAGTGTAAGATCGAAGACCTATGGTTTGCCTTGTGCGTATATGAAGGCTGTGTTCGAAAATGGCCGCTGTTGTCAGCTGTTCGTTATTTTGGTTCGGGTGTTAATGAGTAGGCCACTATAGTTTATGGTTCTAATTGATTTTACGTATTTTATGTATGATATTTAGATATGCATTTTCTAGGTTTTCCGTGTTCGCTTTGTTATTTCCTTAACGTAAGGGAGTATCTGGACCCCTTAATCCCCCCCCCCTTCCCGGCAACGATGGGTTAACCAATCACGTACATTTTTTCGAGCATTTTTTTACAGTAATGATTTTTTCACCTTCTCTCGTATTTGCACTTTTCTGAAACGTGGGCTCACAAATAATATATAATGGATTTATTTTCTGAAATGAGACTCGTGAGCTTTTATTAAAAATTGCCTATAACCTATATTAAGAGGACTGTGTGTAGTTAGGGACCCATGATTTTCGCAAGATGACTTTAGCACAAACTTGCTTGAATTATTTAATGCACATCTGCAGCTATGCTTCATGCCAGTGATTGGGTGTGTTTAACTTCCGTGCGTCTTGGAGGTGAGAGGTTTTACGGCCCTTTAACAATGAGCCGATGAGGATGAAATAAGCTGAAGGGACAACACAACAGTCGTGCCCAAACCGAGACCTCTGGAACCACAGACAGGCGCCTAACCGATTATACGACAGAGACTGGCTTCATGTTTTGGAGCTCTACCGTCAATCCTAGACGTGTGGCGTCTCGGTGACATCCTGATTGGCAACACTGCCAATGACCATAAAGCATAGTCGCAGATGTGCACCGAAAACATCGAAACAAGTTGATCCGAAAACTCTTTAGCGAAAATCAAGGGTCACTATTCATAGTATGTTCCGTGAACAACACATTTCACAGTAAGCTTAATGCTGGCATATTTTCCCCGTGGTACACTGTGGTCAGGGGCGGATCCAGCTCTAGGTTGGGGGGGGGGGATGGGCTGGCATTCCTTATAAAGTAGCAATGCTTACAAATCGAGTCAAAGAGGGGGGGGGCGGGGATTTTCCCCCGGAAAAAAATAGTTAGTTTTGAAGGGGTCAAGTAGTGCTATTTAAGGCGTTTACTAAGTTTTAAAGGTAAAGTATACATAAAAGGTAGAGACCCCCCCTCCCCTTCCCTGGATCCGCCAATGACTGCGTTGCTAGCATTGACAGAATCGTGCCAACTATTCGTCGAGGAGACAGTTAAAAAATCTACATTTGCCTAAAAATAAACCGATGTCATTCTGAAATGTAAATGTTGGTAAAGACGGAGGAAAACGAGAGAAATAATTTACCCCTACAGGTTTACTTAAGGCTCGGTTTCAGTCGCCATATAGAATTGTATTATTTTTCGCTTTTTTTTTAATTCTAAGAGGAAAAATGTTAAATCGGCGACTATACCTCCAATTATATTTACCTTGAGCAACAATACAAGCATGGCAATAGAGCTAGTAATGTACAGTTAGGTCGTAATTTGTCGGGAAATTTATGAATTTAAAAAAAAAAAATTACCACACACATTGCGGCGTAATTATATGTTAACAGCTAAATTGCAAGGTCTGAACTCTAACGAAATGTAAATAGAATTTGAGGTATAATCGCATATTTAACATTTTTCTTCTTAGAATTCCATAAAAGCGAAAAAAAAATATAAAATTCTATATGGCCCTTCTCGCCCCCCCCCCCCTCCCCGACGCTGTGTTGTCAGCACGGCCCTGAGTAGAGAGTGGTTTCCCCGACACCAATACTATACAGGCTGTCCAGAAAAGGCCGTACAATAAACACACCGCACGGATCTTGGACTAAATTGGAGACGATAACGTTAGTGGCAAAATGTACATTATTTTTTCTCGCACGATGCGGGCAACACAGCACGAAGAAAGGATCCTTCCTCCTCCCTCCCTTGCGCTCCTCTTCGGGTTATATTTTATGTACGTTACATCGGGTAAATGTAGGGTGATGTTTGGACTGCTCGGGATTTTAACCCGCGCTCATAATATGATGGTCAGTAGTGGTAGTTACATATCTGTGTTTTACAGAGGAAGGGGACTTCCCCATGCTCTGTTTTGCCGCATTTTACTTGTAAAATGTCATCGTACAGCATTTTGCCACTAGCGGTTTCGTCTTCAGTTTATCCCAGGATTCGTGTGGTGGTGATTCGCGGCGTTTCTGGACATGTTGTAGGTATATTTACTCGCACTTTCAGCCTAATGTACTTTTTTTTTTGCGTGGCACATTTGTTAGTTACATTACCGTAAACCGGGGTTACTAATTCCATTGAAAATGTTAGTTTTGGGGTCTTGTGTTAAATAAGTAGATAATTGGAACCTAGTATTTGAAATAATTTCTTTGGAACATATAGTTTTCCTGTTAAACTTTCTTTACCATACGACACAAATACCAAAATTTTGGGTGGGACAAAGTTTCCCCGCAAAGTCAAAGTAACCCCGGTTTGCGGCATTAAAAATTGTAAAAATGGCTGCAACACAGTTGAAAGAAAACTTTATGCAGTGCTCACTGTATAATGAACGGCCTATAGCGATGCGGTTCTCGTCGAGTGTGGCAGTATGGTCCTTATCGCACCCCTGTTTCCGCGTCTCGAATGCGTGCGTAGGTCTTGAAAGTGGCATGGCCAACTGTCGCACGTTTAGGGAAAATATGTATAGAACGTTATACGCACGTATAATCATTTTGGGTCCTCCATTAATCTTTGAGCTTGTTTCTCGTGGCCGATTTTTTTTTTTTTTTTAAGGTAAGAAAATCCTGGTGCAGAATTTTAAAATATGTATAGGCATGTACACACCTGCATATTTAAGGCTCTCTAGTTTCTGCTTTTTAGGTATATTAATTTTTTACGCCTAAACGAGTGCAGAAATAAAAAAAATCTGTCTGACAGTTTTGTTTAAAGACGTATTTTCCATGTTGGCTGATTTTTTTCAAGGCAGTAAATACTACGGTTTTGCCTACTTATGTAGTTAACGAAATTCTGGTTGATTGACGTTTTATTCGAAAATACTTTCTTGCTTTTAAAAAATTAGCAATTACGGCAAAAAACATTTTAAACAAAACTGCCCGACAGATTTGTGATATCTGCTCTCTTTTAAGTTCAAACAAATAACTATCCCTGGCTTTAAGAGTTAGTGGACGCTAGTTGATTTTGTACTTTCGAGGCACGGAGAAGTGGAAGGCGGTATAAGTTGAATATGACACGTCCGTCAAACACCTCATCGCCTCAAGGCGCGAAGGACTAAACTAGCGTACCGTAATTTCGTAGAAACCGTTTATCAACGAGACTTCAAACGATGACCCTGATGTTTGTGTAAAGTATGAAGTAAAGTCCAGTGCAGGTTTCTATGGTTTGGTTTCCTGATTTCGGTTGATATTTTCTCAACTACAGCAACGTGAAAAATGCATTTTTAGCACCTTTGAGGAGCTTGGGAAACATATTATTAATTAGCGGTCGACGTTTTTGAAATTAAAGGGACACAGTTTGAAGTGTGCCTTATTTTTGTAGATAAATGCATTGGAAACATTTTTAATAGGCCCTATTTACACAAGAAAAAATACTTTCCGTACCACGATACAGCACGTCTCACGCGCCATGTGCACTAACTCTTAATATACAGACATAAAATAATAGAACCTCGCTAGTGAATGCCTCTCAGAGACGAGCTGATGACGAGAAAACTGCTGGCAAGTTCTTTGACTTGTTGATAGAGGCTAGGATGAGGCGTAGTGTGTGTGCGATGTCGTCCTTATCGCTCGGGTGCGCGAAATACGACCACCGAAGCGGTGGGGAATGGCCTGAGATGTAAGGATGGGAGATGTGGAAGTACGTCAGGAAAGTCCAGCAGTCAGCGTCTATCAAAAACGAAAATTGTGAGCGGATCCTCCGGGAATCTAACCCGGGTGATGGTTGAGTGGTGTAACCGCTACACCACTGCGTCCCAGACCATGATGAGTGGAGCCAGTGATTTTTGGTGAAAAGAATTCTGCAACAATTCGTTTCAATACCTTATGTGAACACCTGTTTCTCTGCTTCATGGTCAGTGATTGGAAGTTTATAACTTTCGACGTCACGGACATGTGGTGTCGCGGTAACATTGTTCTGGTTGGTGCAGTCAAATGAGCCACGCCTCTGTCCTATTATATTCTGCCAATAACCACGAACCAGAGTTGCAGGTGTGCACGTAAGACATTGACACAAGTTGTTGCAGAATTATTTTCACCAAAAATCATTGGTTTTAAAGATGAGGTACCGAGCGAGGTGGCGCGACGATAACGCGTTGGACTCGCAGGTCTGAAGGTTTGGTGGTGGAATTATCTACGGCAGTAGCTGGTTATCGTAGACGGGAATTCACTACCGATGTTGTCAGTTCAAGTAGTGAAGTTGCGACAGTAACAGGAAACCAGCGGTTGGAAAAATACGTGTCTTCTGTAAATTACTACTATTTGTTAACCTCTACGACACACTCACACGCATCGTTATACACGTCACATTATAGAAGAACAGTTGACGCATGGAAAACTAACGATGTACAAGGCAATCGGTATTTCTGGGAAGAGAGGCAATGGGATATTTGGCCCGATCCCGCTGAGCAGTGGCGTAGCCAGGATTTTTGTTCGGAGAGGGGTGGTGGCGTTATACCAACTTGAGAATTTTCGCAACATAATAGGGGACACCGATCACACGTCATGAAACATGGGGGCCGAAGGTCCTCCCCCGGAAAAATGTATGTTTCAATGTGCAAAACGATGCAATTGAAGCAATTTTTGGACCTAAACTGTGAATATAACACTGCTAATTAATCTTCAAGCAGTTTATTCTCACTTATGAGGGGGGGGGGGGTATATCCCGATATCCCGTGAGTCACATTTTTAAATGGAAGTAACATAACGAATTGCAGCGCACGTCTACTTTATAGGTTTTCGTGTTTCTGAACCAGCCTTCTTACGGAAAACGTGGTACGTAAATTACGTCTGAAAATTTTGTTGCGTTTTCCAGGATTTCTTGGTTAGAGGGGGAGGAGGGAAGCGACCATTGGAAAAATTGTACTGTCGTTTAGAGAGTACATGGGTTGTTGCAAAATTGCACTTGTCAATATTTTGGGTGAACAATCCTAATATCTAAATGAATCGAAAGTACACAATTTCTTCACTGTAGTTCACAGTACGTCATGATGTGTAGTGCATACATAGCGCGCTGGCTGGATCGTGTTATTGAGGAATACCATTGTAGTTAATATTGGCACAGAATAAATACGTTGTAACAGAAGCGACAAATCGTGGTTTTTATCGTCCTCATTTTCACTTTGCATTGTTTTGATGTCGGAGTTCGTAAATGTTTGGTTACAAAGGAGTTTAGTATGTTCAATTTTATAATATGCGAGGAAATTCACACGTAAGTAATATCATATATACTATTTTTATATATTAATTGATGTACAAACCAATTACATCATTTCTCTAAATATAAGCGGTTGTTGAAACCTGTGTCTCAAATTCCATGTGGCTTTGTTTACATGCATGTTCGCCCCAATAGTTGTTACAATAACAACGGCTAAAAAAGCCTCTTTACCTCGCTTTTGATAGTTAGTTATTATCTGATGTTAAGCATCCAATCATCGCATTTACCAATTCTAAATATTAATTTAAAATGCAAACTAATTACAGTGTCTCAGGCACTACAAGTGGTTATATAAATCAACGAATCTAATCCATGTGGCATTGTTTATATTCCTGTACGCCCCGAGAGGTGGTACGATAACAACAAAGAAAAGGCTTACTTTGTCGCTTCTGATAGCATTATTTATTCTGTGATATTGGTAACTACATATCAGAGGAGTCGTATTAAATTGGATGATAGGCATTGTTCAATGTAGCATTCCATAATTAGATGATCCATGTCCAAGCGCTCTGCACTGGAAGTCATGAGACCTGTAGTACAGTAATTGTGCGTTTTCGGGCCTGTGTGCATGTGATGTGATTATGTTCAAAATATTGGCATGCAATATTGCAACAACCTGGTACGTTTTCCCAGAGAGTGGCACTCCTTTAGCGTCATATCTTGCGCCAAACCGAAGTAACAAAGTTACGACGTCGTAAATAACCAGCGTACATAATTACCTCGTACAAAAAACATGTTTACACACGAAGTTAGCAATAAACTATTTTCTAGAATTGCTCTTATTTTAGTTTTCCTTGTTGGCTTTCAAATTCCTGGGAATTTCACTTAACTTTTTTTAGTGTCAATTTACGTACCATACCCTCAGCACTGAACTGATTTCAATTACTAAAATTACAATATTCGATCGTGACCATTATGCTGCAATGCGAATATTTGTTCGTTATGATGTTTTGAACAGTATTTAAATTGCAATCGAAAATGGCAGCCAAGGCTACACTCAAGCGAAACATTTAAGGTTCAGCTTCACCATTCATATTGGATTTTTCTCTCTTAATTCGAAAAATATTAATTTTAAATCTGCTATTATGTAGATAATTCCCTTTACCTATTGCTACTGTACAGACATTGTGATTTAACTCTTGGCTTATATAGGTCGTTTGGGATAAAGTGCGCATTAAAGATTTAACCTTTGAAAAAAATCACTAGCTGTTACTGCATATAATTTAACATTAGAAGCTGTTACCTTACTCGTTGTATTGTTGGCAGCGAATTGTCGAATATAGTTCCGTGTTTTTTCCTACTTAAATGCTACAATGCTAATGTAAAGTAAGTTGAATTGTATATATTTGTGATTTATATAATTAATAAACGTTTTTATCACGCTATATAGTTTACTGCCGACTGCACAATTTATCGTACGTGCGCAAACATCAAGTGACGTGTCCAGATAGGTTAGACATTTCCCTTTGTTAGCCGTTACACGCGGAAAGATACGAATTGGCTGAAAATAAAAATTTAGCAGGGCTTTTATGAGTGCTCTCTTTATCCTGAACCGCCTATACTTATGCTACAATGAGTGTACCAATGTTATTTATATTAATAACTTGTTGGTACTAAGTTTAGGTCTTATATGTGTATGCATAGTTCATATACGCAGTCCTAGGTTGATACAGTCAAGGCGAAGAAATTATCCATGATCTTTCACTTATTTCAAACATTTGCAAATAACTCGAATATTTTCTAACCAAATACTTTGAAAAAATTTGAGACTGTGTACAATCATACGATACGCAATTTTTCCAGAGCGTTTTTTAAAATAATGTACCGTATGCTAGCAAAAGAAAAATTATTTGGCTTAATTTTGTCTTATTTTGACAACACAATATGTGTTCGGGGGCAAAAATCTTTTGGTGTATTGCAGCAGAAAAATTCAGATACAAACGATGATATATATGTACATGTAAAAGCTGTAAGAATAATTTTTTGATGTATTTATTTGCGTTAAAAAAATATTTTTTTCGAAACCACTGCAAAAGAGCGAGGCCCTAATATCTGTGGTGTACCGATAACTGCGGAGATTAAGTTACGCGAACTTGACCCGTCACCGACCAACTACCACAACTGATAGCAGTTGGGTGACGTCATAAATGATTAAGCAGTCAGCTGTAGTTTACCAGATAACTTCACTGTCTTACCGCGTATACTTGGCGGAAGTTCTCTCGTAGTTTATGAGGCATAATAGTAAGTGAACAGTGAACACTTAAGTGTGATATTTTCAAATTATTTATTTGAGCACATTACACGTCAAACGTTTACGTTAGAGATTCCTCGGTAAACGGTATCTTGATAATATGACTTGACCACTTCCAAGAACAGCTCACAGTTTTAACTCGTCACTAGAACCACGATTTTATGATGAAAAGATTTTTGCAACATTTGGTTTCAATGCGTTATGTGCACATTTGCAGTTCTGCTACGTCGTCTGTGATTGGTTGATTTTACTCTCACTTGCCTTGGCAAATTACAGACGTACGAAGTCACAATAATCGTATTCTGATTACTGCAGTTAAATGAGAGACGTGTCTGAACAAAGACACGCTGCCAATAACCATGAAGCACAGCTGCCGATGTGCACGTGAGGCACTGAAACAAAGTGGGGCGTAAATCTTTCAGCGAAAAAAATCGTGGCCCTAACATTTTTGTGGTAAACCCTCAAGTGTTGCATCCCTCGTTTACGTGTCGTGTGCACACATGGAGCTTAACCAACCACTTTAAATTCATGTTAACGGAAACTATTTTTAATGTCCTGTAACCGCCTTCAAGTTTGTAATTACAACTTCAGTATCGAAATTAAGACGCAGAACATGGTTCTATCTGTTATAATTATAAGGACACAAGAAAGTCTTAACCTCGTAACCGTGCGTTTTAAATACGTTGTAGTATTAAAATTTTTGTAAAATACTTTTCTTTTAGTCCACAAAAGATGTTTGCAAGGTAGGTAATATTTTATCCAGTTTTTCTCTGAGCTGCTTTGTCTTGTGACCAACGTTAAATATTAAATTACTGATCAAAAAAGTTTCATTAAATCAAACTTACAAGGGTGACTACTTAACAAAGTTCATGGCCTTCTCCGTTTCCAGCTCTTATCAGTGAACACATTTTTGTCATCGTCTGTGATATCTCTAGACGTGAAGCCTACTTACTTACCTTAAATAAATTCGAATATTTCCTTACATTCATTAAACCTAACCTTCGGTAACATGAATGATCTACTGAATATCAATTGTGTACCTTCTACCTGGATCTGTTATGCGTGTAGGAAGATGGGAAGCGAAAGAGCGACAAGGGTTACACTGATGCCCGCGCCTAGTGCTCCATCGCTCTTACGCCCAATGCGTTAAACTGGCGCGGAGTGTTTCCGTCGTACCAGTGAAACTATTGCACTTTTAAACTGTGACCCTGTCATTGTATTACCGTGAGTCGGTACCTAAGTACATTGTATTCGATTAATTCAATATCAGCCTGAACAATGCATTTTGTGATATACAGGATGTTTCTTAAATAGGGGGACAAACTCCGCTTACGCGTTCCTCACGAAAAACTGTGACGAAAATATATTTTGCACTTTTCACCTAAACGCAATGTTACGGGAGTAATGGGCCTCTGAACATCGAATTTTAAAACAGTATTTTCCCAAAATATCGGAAACTAATTGACATAAAAATACAATATTTTCAGCATTGCTTAATGCTATTGGATCTGCAAACCAACAGAAAATGCTGGTTGAAACCTTCCGCACTTATGAAAATAGCAGGGGTGGCTACCCTCTAATTGCGTATAAATTTTTTACCGTCCGGATTTTCGAACATCTGAAGATGGTTTATTGAGTAATGTTACCTGTCTAACAAAAAATGTCCTCTTGTTGCAATAGTCTAGGACTCATAGTTTTCTTTCAAATCACAAATGAAGCTACAGCGATAGAGTTCCCGAAACAATGGTATCGTGAGTTAGAAACATGTAGGTAACGTTGAATGTGCACCATCAACAATTCAAGGAACACAACAAAATAAACACATGAATGCACTATTGTCTATGCTGTATGCTGTGTATCTTAGGTGCAAAAAACAGGACTTACGAGCATTCTTAAATGACGATATGCAAAAAAAAAAAAAAAAAGGTGGGTTTGGATGGAAACCCAATCACATGAAAAGGGATAGGTAGAAACTTCACTGAAACCTTTAAAACGCAAATATCGAAATGTTGCGTTTTATTCCACAAAATGAATTTTACAGTACAAGTTTACCAGAAAGCCATCTTGTTTTTTTTACATTACACTTTATTCGAGAAAGAAAAATTAATGTGTTTTTTTTTTTGTTTAAAAAAGTTCTGATTCTGTAGACACCAACAGGTATAATTTACTAGTAAAGAGTATTAATTGTAATTTGAAAACTTCAGGCATTAATTTTTGTTTTCCATGTATGGCACAGTTTCCGATCCGCAAAGAAATACCTAACAAAGTTATGCACTTTTGTTTTCAAATTTTGAAGCATGTGAAACGGTTCGTGGTCTATCAGGCATTTTGGACGTGTTTGCAGATTCATGATGAGATGTGTTCGTGTATGTGCAGACTCGCGGGGTGATCATTTTGAACATTTCATGTAATGTTTGCCTACATCACTTATTAGCATTGTATCAAGCATTGATGACTGTGCCGTGTGTCACAGAAATGCCAAGGAATAAACATGTTACCTTACTGATATAATACCTTACATTAGGTGCTAACCTTTTCGAGCTACCCCCATGAGGGAAGTAAAAAGAAGTCTTGTACGGTAATTTTTATGTGCTTCTTATCGATTTCCACATACATCAATGCTTATGGACTACCAGTACATTTAGCAACATAGGTTTTGCAACCCTTAATTTTCCAAAATTAACTTAGGTATTATTTAATGTTTCACATCACACAGTCTGTACGCCTGTGTCAATTACACAAACCATATGAAAAATAACGACACCTCATTCGTACATTAGAAAACAAAGAAGTGCATAATTTTGTTAGGTTATTCTTTGCGGATCGGGAACTGTGCCAAACATGACAAACAAAAATTAATGCCTGAAGTTTTAACCCTACAATTAATTCCCTTTACTAGTAAATGATACTTGTTGGTAAGAATGCTCCTAAGTCCTGTGTTTTGCACATAAGATACACAGCATACATCATAGACAATAGTGCATTCATGTGTTTATTTTGTTGTGTTCCTTGAATTGTTGATGGTGCACATTCAACGTTACCTACATGTTTCTAACTCACGATACCATTGTTTCGGGAACTCTATCGCTGTAGCTTCATTTGTGATTTGAAAGAAAACTATGAGTCCTAGACTATTGCAACAAGAGGATCTTTTTTGTTAGACAGGTAACATTACTCAATAAACCATCTTCATATGTTCGAAAATCCGGACGGTGAAAAAGTTATATGCAATTAGAGGGTAGCCACCCCTGCTATTTTCATAAGGGTGGAAGGTATCAACCAACATTCTCTGTTGGTTTGCAGATCCCAATAGCATTAAGCAGTGCTGAAAATATTGTATTTTTATTTCAATTAGTTTCCGATATTTTGGGAAAATGCTGTTTTAAAATTCGATGTTCAGTGGCCCATTACTCCATTAATATTGCGTTTAGGTGAAAAGTACAAAATATGTTTTCGTCATAGTTTTTCGTGAGGAACACGCATGCGGAGTTTGTTCCCCTATTTAAGAAACATCCTGTATAGAGACCCGTAAATTTCACGAATTCGTTTGGAGCGTCGTTAGATTTCAAACTCTTATGCACGTTAATAACTTTCGCGATCGGGTCGCTGTTACTGAAACTTATTCTTGAGGACTGTGAACCAATAGCAGACTGCCGCGCTACCTTGTCGCATATACAAGTGACCTCTCACTGGAGCAGCAGCCAATATAAAGTAGCTGAAGACAGAGTGTAGGCATGTCTGAGAAGTCCAGCCGGTTTGTCGTTGAACCCGCGAAATATCCGGGGTCTCTAGTGATATAGCTGTGCGAGAAAGGGATTTTTTTATTTGGAAGGCTAGTAAATAGGTTTTCAATGCTCGGGATGTTTGTTAAGTTTCTTTTGGAAATATATTTTCTTTTAGTTGTATAGGTAAGTTGTAAACACGTGTAATAATTTTGTAAATAATTGTGAATTTCTAACCCGCTTCAAGGGAGTCAAACAGGCATGTAGACGGGCCTGTTAAGGGGGAGTGTTAAATTGTATTGTATTTTCAGTTTTTGAGCCATAACAATTATTCAAACTGTATTATCAAAATTTTTTCTTCGACAAAGCATAGGATATATTCTTGGTAAACTGTTTGACATAGTGGAATATTTCATTAATTTGTCATGCAGAGTGGTTTGCAGTAGAATTCTTGAAAGTCAACCTATAGTTTTCTTGCAATGATTCTGCATTACATATTAATGAAAGATTCCGTTATTATTTATATCTAGCAGTTTACCAAAAAAATATCCTATGTTTTGTCGCAGAGAAAATTTTATAATACAATCTGAATGATTATTGTTGCTCAAAAACTGAAAATACAATAAAATTGTCAAATACTCCCCCTTAAGGATGTTCAAGTGCGATAAAATCATAATTTTATATTTTTTATATTTTTTTAGTTTAATAGACGATACTTGTGAGTACATTTTCCTCTTACGAAACAGTTTTAACTCGCATAATTTTCTCATAACGGTGCGTCAAAGTCAAAATTGGCATGTTCTGCTGCCAAACAAATAGTAAAAACCAATTGACTTACGTAAGTGAAATAATTCACAGTGAAATAACATATCACGGGCTACGTAGTGAATCATTTAAAAAAAAAAAAAATCCCGTGAACTATTTTTGTATTTAAAAAAATTTATGAATTTTCAACTTTTTTCTTGTATTTTTGCGATTTTTTAAAATTTCAAAATATTAAGTTATAGTCTTTTAAATACTTTATTGCATAGCTCATGGGATGTTACATCACAGTGAATTATTTTGTTTATGATCCCTACCAACTTGGATTTAACGGTTTATCGATAACTTCTGGTCCAGTCGATGTATCAAAATTTTTGTTACGACAAGGCATAGATATAAATTTAATCGATTTTCTGTAATTGCTGGAACAATAATATATTCATTATTTTGCAACGGGAAACAGCTGAAAATGAAAAATTGCTTTATTTACGGGAGCGACTACAGAGGCCGCAACATTGACAGAAACAATGCGATATGGATTCCAAAAAGTGAACGAAACAATAAACTATGCCTTGACAGCGTGAAGAAAGTAAAACAATGTGTCTATTCCCTGATTTATAAGAAAAACCGTAAAGCCGATCTGACAGGGAGGCCGTCGAGAGTTGTGCAGAGCTTCAACCGATACTGCTCAGTGTGCGTGAGATGTATCTCCACAGGAATAGCATTCAGAAAACTAAACACGCATCCACCCATTTCAGGTTCTTCACCGTAGGCATGAGAATCTTGCTGCAGAATATTCAAAGCTGTATAGGCTTACCTCAGGACCACCACTGGATGTCTCGTAGCGGCGAATTATATGCGAGGAGACTACACGCCAGTTCAATGACTTGCATCTAGAGTCTATGTAGAGGCGTGATGTGTGTGCTGTGTCGTCCTTACAGCTTCCGCACTAGGCTTCGAACGCGCAAAATACATCTACTCAGGCGGCCACCTTAATGTTTAGGCGTATTCATAAACTACCAACTTAAAGAGGCGTTGTTGTTTTTTTGTGGGAGAGGGGTTTAAGGGGAATTAACAGTCCTATATGTGGTTTGGGTGAGCACTTTTGAAACCCTAGCTACTCTTTTATTTTTAGATTTTTTATACTTTTCTGTCACTTTTGAATGGGCCTCTCTGCCTGCGCTTCAAATGCGTTTCAGTAAGTTACGGCTGTTCTTTTTTTACGAAACTATTTAACGCGCATTATATTTGTGTATCTACGAAAATAAGACACACTTCAAACTGTGTCGCTAGTCTTAATAATTCGGCACGTTTATTAGATTCATAATTTTCGGACCCTTAAATGGCCAAAAATGGGTTTTACAGACTGCCGTATCTAGAAAAATAACTGCCGGGTTCGAAAAACACAACTACAGAAATAAGCGCTGGACTTTGATCTGTGCTGCACACAAATAAAATAATGCGGTCACTACTTATATAGGAAAAAGGATGATACTGAGTTAAGAAAGTAATACAATTTTTCTTACTGCAAATCGATCTGTAAGAACAGTAACGAAAAATAAAGATTTATGGTGTCTAAAATGCTATCAGTATGTATTATATTCCGTAATTAGGTTAAAGTTCCAAAAATGTGCCCAGAAGAACAGTTATGACACAAAATACAAATATTCAAGATGGCGACTATCACTCACTCTTAATGTAAATAACGCAACCTAAGTAAAAATGAATGTTTACAGATTGTACGACACTCAAACACTTAACGTCTGAGATCAGAATAAAAATAATTTTTTTTTTTGTTATTATTCTAGACAGTTAAATCTTCAAAAGTGCTAAAGTTTTCACCAGCCATCTTTATTGGTCTGTTTTGAAGATGATGCGAGGAGAAATATGCGACAGTTGTGTGGGACAATAATACGGGAGTTACAAAGGAAAGTGAGGAGACGTCGCCCGAGCTTGTTTGCCTGCAGGTTGTTTGTTCCGCGAAGTGGCGATGAACCGGTAGGAGAGTCGACAATCAGGGTCACGTCCCACTTGCGAGGCGGTGCTTCCCCGTCCACAGTCTGTGTCGTCTTGTTTTCGGACAAGGTCGACGACAACCGGCCAGGGAAAACAAAAGTGTTTGGCCACGGTCATAGTCACGGCGTGATGCAGTCCTTCTGTTGCATTCAGCCAAGCGCTTTATTGAAAGACGCGCTAAGCAGAGCGGAGAAATTGTATTTGCCCTGCGTGTAAGACTGTCCATCTCCGACAACCTGTGATAAGGCGGGTTTACGTCGTAAAAATGCATAATTTTATGTTTGTTCGACGTAGTGTTCGTTTTATAGACATTGCTTGTGGCTACATTTTCCACTTGTGAAACTTTTTTTAAGGTGACATAGTCTTCCCCTAGCGGCCTGTCAAAGTCAAACTTTGCAAGTTACGGGAACATGATAATTATAAAACCCAACTTAATCGAACGACATAATTTACACTAAATAAGACAGTACGGGCCATAATGCTAAACGATTTAAATCCACACAACAAAGCCCTTTTGTGTTTTATAAAAATGGACATAAATAAATAAAATTACCATTATCTTTACAAAATTTTAAAAATACAAAGTAATTGCATTGTGTGACGTAAAATCCCTGCATAGCCTGCGTTTGTGTGTGTGAGGCAGGAGCTGTATGGTTGCCACTAACCGAAGTATGTAATACGTTATCGCCCCTCCGCGCAAGATACTCAGCTGACATAAAGTTATTTACTATTATCCTTTATCCTACAGGATTTTAAGCGGTGACCGCATTATTTTGTTTGTGGGAAGCATTGTTCAAAGCTTAATGTTTGTTTGTATAATTGTGTTTACGAATCCCGTTATTTTCCCAGATACGGCAGTCTGGAAAAGCCATTTTTGGCCACCATTTTGAGAGGCCCAAAAATTATGTTTCTAATAAACGTTCCGATTTTTTAAAACTATTTGCGACATATTTTGAAGTGTGTATTATTTTTGTAGACATACAAATATAATACACGTTAAATAGTTTCGTTAAAAATATAATAGTTGTAACTCGCTGCAACGCATTTAAAGCAGAGGTCGGGAGGCCCCTTAATGAGGGTTCAGAGCAAGACAACTTATGTTTTATTTTTGGAAGAGAAAGGGTAAAGGAGAATGGGGTGGGGGCATTTATTCTTAAGGATGAACATCCTCCGACGTCTAGGATAAATATAGGTTTTGTAATGATAACTTTTGTTTCTAATATGTTTTTGTATACATTTGGCATGTTAGGGCGTATATTATTAAGATCACGGTGGACAGTTTAAATATTACATTAATAAAACTTTTTCATTAATTTACTTCGTTAAACTTCTATAAGTTGATTTTTTTATGACCGTTTTCAGATTCTACTGGCTGTATTGAAAGAATTTTTGTTAATGTTTTGCCTAGTTCATGTTTCCAGTAAGTCGTATTTTATTTAAATTTAATGCGTAACACTACATTTAAGTTTAATAATTTCAAGGTGGTGATGGATGTGTCGAAGTTAAACTTCTGAACAGAAATTGAAACGTTAACAGTTATAGTGTATAATACGTGTCATTTCTAACACAGCATAAATCATCTTACTGTGGCTACCTGTGTGAAATTTGGTTGTATCATCAATTTAACATGTTTTGTGTTCAGAGGGCCCCAAATTTGAAATTGTTATGAAGTAACACAGATCTCCCCCCTTCCTGCCACCAATAGCCTATAGGGAGTGGGGTCCTCCCCAAAAAAGTTTGTATTTCAAATTGCAAAATTGTGATATTTAAGCAGTTTATGTAAGGTAAGAGAGGGGAGATCTGTACCCCATGCTCCCCTCCCCATCGACTACGTCACTGAACATACTTTCAACGCGTACAATGTGGGGCTGCTGTCTATTTCTCCGTACCCAATATGCAAAGAAAATAACTAACGATACTTCTGTAAAGGAAGCCTGTAATAACTATCAAGCAGCATGTCTGATATTGACGGTTGATTTGTTTTTAATGTACAAATTACATTTTATCTATAAGTATGGTGAATAAATTACAGCAAATAAAGCTGAGAGAAATTCACAACTCTTTTCAAGTTTCCATGTAAAAAAAGCCCTTTAAATTTTAAAAAATAAGTTTGCTGTAGGCCACGGTCGTAGAAGAACAGGTCTGGATACTCGCCTATCTACCAACGTATTTTGCTTGGCCCCCTTGTTATTTGGCTGCAGTTCACCAAGTTACCGAGAATGTTGTGCATTATTGCTGCTGCAGTCAGGGTGGTCGGGCTTTAACTCCACCCACTTTTTTCTAGTATTTAGATTATAAAATAAATAAAGATTGCGGGAGCCATGCTTTAGGATTGTGAGCAAAGGACGGATTTCATAAATTGATAAAAATTAGGTTTTGATAAATGGCTAAATGGCTTCTCCCTAGTGTTGAGTGCTGGAATTTCATCACTTTTAATACTCTGCAGTGTACTTGTAATTTTCTTTTCTCTGTTCTTGTAGTCGGTGTTCAGTTATTCTATAATATTCTCAGTGGCAGGTCTGGAACTGACAGATTTTATTAGCACAGGAATTGAATCTATCATCTATATATTTTTATTGGCCTCGCTTTCGTTTCCTGATACCACAATATTTCATCGTTTGTTTACACCCGCAGGAGAAAAAATAATGTGAGTGTAGTTTTCGCTACCTTGAATTAACAGAATTTTTCCCGTAATTTACTTAGTCGACAAAGCATGATACATACTTATGTACATTTCTGAAACTGGCATTGCTTGGTTACAATAGCGAGTGTCATTTTAAAATCAACTCTCAGAAATAAACTACGTACTTATATATTTTTTTTCTCGCAGGCGTTTGCTACCTAGTTAAAACTCACAGAGCAAGATGGCGCAGTGGCACAAATTACAATCGGATGGAACCGAATTCGATTCTCAGTCTTACCGTCTTTTCTGTTCTCTGTGGTTTTCCAAAAATCACTCCAGGTTAATGCTGAGATGATTCCTTAATAAAAGGGCCGAGTGGTTAGACCATTCGCCTCCCACCAAGGCGATCCGGGCTCGGTTTCCTGCGTGGTCGGTCCTTGCATTTTCTCATATGGGAATCGTGGCGGATGATGTTTCTGGTCGGCAGGTTTTCTCGGCTTACGAGCGCACAGTCGTAAATTTACAGTTCAGGGTGCGGTACCCTGTCCTCGGTTATACAGACTGATTTTTTTAAATACTGTATATAACTGTTTTGTTGGAAATCGATTGGGTATGGCTATGCTAGTGTGCGAGACGATTGGGCCTATAGGAAAATATTCAACGTGTATTATAATTAAAAATATAATTGATTGAAATTGATTTTTAGGTTATTTTTAAATGTATTTGTTTTATTGGAAATTGATCGGTTATAGCAACGTTGTTAAGCATTATATTATAACGGTAAAAATAAAACAAATGTTTTATAATAAATAAAATTTCAATTTTTTATTAAATATATCGGTTGGTTTAACATGAGAAGGTGTATGGTTGTGTGCTAAGCGATATATATATATATATATATATATATATATATATATATATATATATATATATATATTTAAATTTAATATGTTAAAATATTAGCAAATAATATTTAAAAGCATTTTAAATAATAATAGATTTTTATATTTTTGTTCAGTATGTTCAGTAACTGCGTTCAGTCGGTGACCCCTACATCTCGAGGTAATCTGCCAACTTTCAGAAGACAAAGAGGTCATAAGGTTTTTAATCATTTTTCGAAATTTTGAAAATTTTTGGGATTTTTAAATTGATTTTAAATTTGGATTTTTGGGAAAGTTTTGATAATTTTGTTTTTGTATTTCGACATTTTTTAAAGGAATTCTTGACTTACGGTGACCATGAGGTAAATTTCAAGGTCAAATCCACAATGTTGTCGAGGGCCGTGACGTCGCAACATGGCACCAATAATAACTAAAGTATGTTACAAGTAACCTTACTTGGGGCTAATAAATGTGACGTTTTGCTCAGACGAATGAAATAATTTGTTACTTTCGGTTGTGATTATGTGGGGATCTCAGCATGTTTAGTAAACTAGTTTGAATAAATATGAGCAAAAGTGGAACATGTGAGATCCTAAGTTAATAATTCGAATTTAATAAATTCAGACTAGTTATCACAGTTTATTTTAGAATGTTGTTATCAAACAGTATGCAGTAAATTGCATTTGATGATTCGGTATCAACGTAACTTAGTAAACATAGGCTTGACTTATTTCCAAGGCTGGTTTCAAAATTGCTCCTGTACACACAAACTAGATTCAAATGTAAATTATAATCCCACTATCGATTAGGCCTAAACTATTGATTTCAAGTACAAAACACGAAGTACTTATGCCCGTAAAATACTTTACACTTCCATTCATACGAGGTATGTATGTATAAAATGTCGTGTTGAAATGAAATCCCAGTTACATGTGTATCCTCCAACGAGTAAAGCAAATCGCAGCTCTTACACGCAAGCGATTGTAGAGGTGATGAACATCAACTTGAGAATTGTTGTTCATCCGATAGCTTAGCTGGACAAGATTTTTCGCCGGTGAAGAAGACTGGGCCCTTGAAACGGCCTTAGTGCCTTCAAATGCTGAGGTTTTGGTCGGCAGGTCTGGTGATGGTGCTGGTCAACGGAAATCGAATATCGGTAGGCACAGTTGGATTACACAGGCGGCATGAGAACGGGATTTGTCCTATTGGAACAGCACACCTCCGTACTATGCGGAAGACAGTATAACGAGTTGTAGGGTGTTCTGTATGTTCAGCGTACTGATCTCTATTACTGAAGGAGTCGCGGTGGCCGATTGGTCAGACCATTCGCCTCCCACCAAGGCGATCCGGGTTCGATTCCCAGCTGGGTCGGTCCCCGGATTTTCGCATGTAGGAATCGTGCCGGACGATGCCGTTGGTCGGCGGGTTTTTTCTCGGGATCTCCCGTTTCACCCGCCCTTTCATTCCGGTGCTGCTCCATACTCACCTGTCACCCCTCACCAGCGCTGAAGACCTCGATGTTACCAAAATCTCTTACTCATTCACTACGTAGGGCCACCTGATTTTTCCCTAAATATACTTTCGGCTTATTTCAGTGCCCTTTGTGCATACCAGTAGCTCTGCTTCAGGTCAGTGATTAGAATTTTTCTTTTATCTTTCAGTGTCTTTGAGTTTCTATCCGCAAATCACATACGTGTTGTATCCTGAAACCTTATTCTTATTAGCACATTCAAATGAGAGTTGCCTGTCACAGAGACGCGCTGCCAATGACCATGAAGCGGAGGGTCAGATGTGCTTAAACACGTTGGTGCATAAATTTTTCCTCGGAAAGTCAGGTGCCCTTGTCGCGCCGTTATTCCAGGCGTAGGTCTTGAGTGTCGCTGCCAACTGTATGAAGCAACAACGTTCCTCTGGTCGACGTCTTGTTTGCGAATGACAGTAATTAGCACCCTGGCAGATTACTCATTCGTTGCAATTCGCAATACATCGCCATTTAAGCTCTCCGTTATCGTTATCATTACACTCGGACTGCAAGTTTGCTGTCTGCCAAGAGTGTACACGCACAGACTAATAGTACTATCAACCTAGGGCACGTGCATTCGTGTTAATACATGTTTACATTATTTTTTGTAGGCTTCGTATAAGTCTACCTGCCACAATTTGCTAGTTTCAAAACATTCCGTGGTGGGGCCTGCACTCCTAGTTTTGTTTGTATACTCTTTTACTGAAGTATCCTGCTATAATAAGTAAATATCGTAAAGGGTGGGGTACCCGAGGCCAGGGTATCGTATCCCGAACTGCAAACTTACGACCGCGCGGTCGGAGGCTTCTGCACGTTACAAATTATGTGAGATGAGGCCCTGTAATGGAGAATCGTTGGAATGAGAAAGGCGGGGGAACGGGAGGTCTCCGAGAAAAGCTGCCGACCAGCAACATCGTCCCGGCGGGGTCAGTGACTGGATTTTCGTATGTGGGAATCGTGACGGACAATGCCGCTGGTCGGCGGGTTTTCTCTGGGATCTTTCGTTTCCCCACCACTTCATTCTGGAGCTGTTCCTTACATCGTGTCACCCCTCACCAGACGCACCGGAGTGAAATTTTGAGTTTGGTGGCGGGAATAGGGTGCAACGACTCGTGTATATTGCGCTTATACTAAAAAGAACCTTGGGGGGGGGGGTGTCTGTGTGTCCTTCCTCAGGAAAATTTGAATTTTAAGGTGCAAACTGGTGCGATTTGTGTGTTTCCAAACACAGATATTGAGTCTGAAGTGGCATTGTTTAGCATAAATAATAATTATTTTTAACATACCCAAAAAGTGTGTGTGGGGGGAGGGGGAGGGGCAAACACATACTTTGCCCTCCCTACACACAAACATATAAGTGGGAGGGGTGGAAACCACCCCTGTTGCCCCCACGGCTTCGACGCCTCTGTCCCTCACCAATACTGAAAACTCAGACGTTAAGGCCTTGTTACGGAGTTTTGCAGTGATTTCGAAAATATTTTTTTTATTGCTACGTAATACTCATATCAAAATTTCGCTGCACAGTTTTGACACTTATATGTTATATGAATTTTTTTTTGTAGAATTATACTGAACGGTTTTTTAGATTTCATTACCCAAAGTACCACGTTTTTCGTCGTGAAAATAAGCAAAAATTAAGGAAATTATTTTTTTTTGCTGGCGAATGGTACATTATTTTAAAACAACGCGTCCACAGTATTGTGCATCGTGTGATTGCACATTGACTCAAATTTTTTTCAAAACTTTTGGTTAAAAAATATTTGAGTTATTGGCACCAGTCTGAAAAAAAAAAAACTTGGAAACAAGCCCTTAAGTGCTGACCAAAATCACTTCCGTTACCATTTTATAATCTATTCTACTGTGATCTATAGCATGACGAAAATGTCAACTCTTAGTTTATGCCAGAGTTTATATTTTGTAGAATATGCTTGTAAAAAAATTAATGTAGCTCAGTAATTGTATGTACAGTGCTGACTTGTCCCTTAGTTAAATCTATTGCCGCTTCTTTTCTGTTCCTGATTTACTGGACTTATGGTTCCGTCTATACATCTCTGTCGAGGAGTCTTAAGCAGTACTACCAATAAGCTCAGGCTGATTGGCCCTCATACTACGGTATTTACTAAGGAAAGGTTGAATTTATCACAAAATGATGAAGGTGCAATGTTTTTACAAGATTTTATTGTTTGTAGGGCATGTTACATAATATTAGCTTAAACTACTACAAATAAAGATAATGTTTTCTTTCTTCACGGCTTGACACATGTCGGCATCTGAATAGGAAACAGCCTGTCCCACAAATTCATCCTTTCTTGATACAATCCTTGCTTCATCTCCAGTCTTTCTCCTTGGTCCAAATATTTAGAGTTTGAGGTTGTCACTGGCTCCCAAATGACATTGTCGAAAAGCTCTGTCCTCTTTGGTGTAGGATTACTGGGAAAGAAAATAGTGGCAGTTTTGATGATCATATCAAAAACCGATATTATGTAAGGAAAAGTAAGGGCTATCATCATTTTAGTACGACATTATCACAACTAATCTTTGTACTCTCGTTGAGATACACAAAATAAAATCTATACATACGTAATTTTGAGAACTTAAAAAAAATAAATAAATAAGAGAGAGAAGATTCTTGCTAATGCTGATACGTTTTCTGTTATTAATATTTAATTACAGACAAATAAAATACGATGCATGAGAAATTAGGTTAGCTAAAAATAACAATCTAATATAGTTTTAAAAAAATTGAAGTTGAACAACAGGAAGTTACTTAATTGTGACAGTTTTATTGAAAAACTTTGGCGTATTTATTGTTTTAACAAAATCTACTTCTTGGAGCGGTTTCCGTGTGAGTAGTGCGGCCACGGTTGGCGCAGTGGTTAGAGCTCTCGCCTCCCACCAAGGCGATCCGGGTGCGATTTCCGGCGGAGTCGCTCCTCTGATGTTCAAATGTGGGAATCGTGTCGGACGATGCCGCTGGCGGGTTTTCTCGGAATATTCTATTTCACCCGCCCCTTCTTTTTGGCACTGCTGCATGCATCATGTCACCCCTCACCAGCGCTAAAGACCTAGGTGTTGAGTGCTGACCATAATCTCTTAACTTTATATGTGACTAGTGTGTTTACTTACCCAGTCTGTATGAAATTAGCCCACAACTTTGTGAGTACTTTAACCATCTTGATCTCTGGGTCATTCTCGGTGAAGAACGGGGCAAGCGCTGATATGTAAAACAGGTACAATGTTTCGTCATGATGCGAAACACCTGAAAGATGAATGAAATGAATTATTTACCAATTTTCATTCGCTGAAGAGCGCGTACAAACACTTTTGGTTGGTGGTTTGGAAAAACGAGAAATTCCTAGAAATATACGAATGTGTGTCTATCAATACCGTACTTCAAAACGTATTTGGTTGCTTAGCTGACCTATACCCTTATATAGAATCTAAATGACATACCAAATTTGTGATCATGTTTCACTTTTGTAAGGTATATCTGTGGTTTTAATTCATATTCCTTCTCCGATCGAAATATAAATTTTTAAAAGATCTTCTTTTTATATACACACATTAAAATCCAATACTTAAATATTATAACCATGCTCCTCTGGGCGGACATTTTTGTGATGTGAAAATTTTCTCGGGCACTCCCGTTTTGTTACCCTTTTTAATTCCGCACTTGCTCCACCCTCATCTCACTAATTTTTCGGGTTTGTATGTATTTCAGGTAGAGCAGCCGAATGAGTAACCTTCAGCATTCTCTCATATGTGTTGATCATCTTTAAAGTCGTGAACACCGTGCGAAGTTACACATGTAGGGAATGATGCACGACCATTTACAGTGTTTCTCTGCTATAAGTATTCCTGAAGGCGTATCATCATTTTTAACATTTCATGCTGTACATGTCTACTACACTTTTTTACATTGTTAGATAGTAAATTACTTCCATGTAGTCTGTCAGTGTAAACATATGTAGACAAACATTTGCAGCACGAAATTTTAATAATATTGATGTGCATTCGGGGATGCTTGAAGTGGGGAAAATACTGAAAGTTAAAAATTATTCTTAAGATTAATAGTTACCATATTAAATTTTCTTATTTTGTGTCAACTTTTCTTCTGGCTAACTAAATTCATGGAACTTTAACTTTACTGCAGAATAGAATACATATTGATAGAATTTTAGACTCCATAAATCTTTATTTTCAGTTACTTTACAGATCGAATTGCAGTTAAGAAAGTAATAAGAATTTTCTAATTGCAATCAGTAACGCCAAACAAAGATTTATGTGTAAAATTCCATTAATGAGTATTCGATTCTTTAGTTATGTTAAAGTTGCATAAATTTACCTAGAAGAAACATTATGACACAGAATACAAAAATTCAAGATGGCGACTATCTATTACTCTTAATAACCCTGAACCCAGACTTTAATCCACTAATATCTCACTGAAGTGATACTATATGCGTTAATTGTTTACTTACCAAATGGCGTAGTTGTGTTTGGCAAGTAGGCATAGCTGTACCTTCCAGGGAATGTATACTTGTAGTAGTAAACAGGCTTACTGTTTACACATGGCAACACCTTCGATGTTCTGTGCACTCCGAAGCCGACTAGGGAGTCTGAATAAAGCTGCGTACAGTAAAAGTAAAATTAATTAATCATGTAAACATTTCATAGCGATACAACTTTTTTTTTCAGTCCATCCTAAACATTTTTGTCGAAATTAACAACTTTATATTTATACTGACTCATATCGCTACTATAAAGTGAACGTCGTGAACACTAATATTTCTCATCAAAAGAATTGTATGAAAACTATACATTTAATATCAGAAGTTTTGTGCCGCAGGAAAACATACACACTAAATAACATAAGTTGAATATAGAGGTATAGGCGAAAATGGTATGGCTGCATGTCTACTTGGAAGATCGTACTGTGTCTTGATACTAACTGTAGGTTAAGGGTGCCGCCTTTTGAGCATTTAGCGCATTAGACTCATAGAAGGGACGGAGCTATTAAGAACGACCTTAAAGTGCGCATTAAAGGCCACATTGCCTCTACGAGCGAAGCGCTGGACTAGCGTGCAAGATTCCCCCGATACATGTTTACTTTAGGACTTTATAAGTGTGTTCAAGTGCGATAAAGCCATAATTTTATATTTATATGAAATTGTGTTCGTTTTGCAGACAATACTTGTGAGTGCAGTTTCCTCTTACAAAACAATTTTAGCTGGCGTAGTTTTCTCATAACGGTGCGTCAAAGTCAAAATTTGCATGTTCTGCTGCCATGCAAATAGTGAAAACCAATAGACTTACGTACGTGAAATAATTCACAGTAAAACAACATACTATGGGCTACGTAATAAATCATTTGAAAAATTCCCGCGAATTGTTTTTGTGTTTTAAAAAAATGCTGAATTTGCAAATTTTTTCTGTACTTTTGCGATTTTTTTTTTTCACTTCCCAAATATTACGTTGTGGGTTTTTAAAAGTTTTATTGCATAGCTCATGGGATGTAAGTTGACAGTGAATTATTTTGTTTAATTAGGTCAGTTGGTTTTCACTATTTGCACGGCAATGAAACAACCAAATGTTTACTTTGACACCCCGTTATGAGAGAACTATGAGAGCTAAAATTGTTTCGTAAAGAGTAAAATGTACACACAAGTATCGTCTACAAAACGAACAATTTTTCATTAAGAATATAAATATATGATTTTATTGCTCTTGAACACCCTTAAGCGGTGACCATATGATTTTACTGGTGGAAAGTCTGTAGCAAAGTTCAGTGCAGATTTCTATCTGTATTTCGCATATATCCCGTTAGCACTTTTTTAAAGTAGGCCTACGGCAGTCTGAAAAGGCTTTATGTAGCTATGTTGGAGGGCGTCGAATCAGTATTTTTAAAGAGCATAATTGTGTTTTAAAATACAGATTCGGTACTTTCCCGGAGTGTGTGTTATTTTCGTACATTGGCACACTGGGCACGGGGGGTCTGATACCATTGTGAACCAAGTACATTTTATCAATGTTCGAAAAATAAGTTTTAATTCAGAAATGAAACATAAACTTTAATTTTGTTACACATAACGTATTATTAATTACATTCAATGGCCTTGTTTATTTAGTCATACACTCATCTGATACGGGGTAAAGCAAAATGATTTAAAAGTTCCAGGAAATAAAAATCTACTTGGTTCACTATGGCATTAGACCATCCGAATAGTTTCGTTAGAAGAACTTATTTCCTTGCACATTACAACATATGTAAAGCTCGCGTCAGGGAATTAAATTAGGGTATCAGTCGCCAAAGTAAATTATTTCGTTTTTTATTTTAATTCCTAGAAGAAAAGTGTGAAATTTGCTATAATAGCGTGTATTCTATTTATCTTGCACTACAGTGCAAGGTTTCAAAGATGTTCGATTCATGAAAAAGGCTGAAGTTTTAAATTAAAATAAAAAAAAAATTCAAAAATGTTCTATTTTTTCTTTTCATATAGGAGACCTTGTAACCAATGGCATTGTTATTCAGTGTGAGTTATTTAAGTTCGGTAAATCAGTTGGTTTTCCTTTCTAGCTTAAAACAGTTTTATGCAAATTTGGGTTTTATAGGTCATTATTTAAAAACTGTAAAAGCTATATAAAAAAAAACGTTGCTGTGAAAAAATTGTCAGAATGTTTGTCTACAAAACAAACCACATCTCGTACGAACATAAATAATATTGAAACAATTAAAATTGCCGGCGAACTCCCCCCTTAAAGAAATCTTAAATGACCTCTTGCTAAATTGTATCACTGTATTATTGTATGAAGATAACCAAGCATGCCCGCACCATGCTCAAAATCGGGAAAACAGTCGCCGCATTAAACATATTCATACCAGACACCACTTCTTAATAGCGGAAATTAAAAAGGGACACATTGTGATGAAGTATATCGCGACAAATGTGCAAGCTGCAAACATGCTGACTAAAGTAATGGAAAGAAAAAAAAAGTTCTTTATTGAGGGAGAAACTGGCAATCTGATTATTAATATGTGAATGTCCTTATGTTATAGGTAGCATAAGTTGGTTACAGTACAGTGTTTAGGGGGAGTGTTAGTTGGCAACGCTGTATTATGACTTTCGGCTGTTTCTTGTTATTAGTTAATAACTAGTAAGTTTGTGTACTTGTATAATGTCTTGAAAAGATCTGTTATTGAAGGGGATTGTATTTAAGTTAAGTTGTGCATGGTTGCCATACAATAATTAGTTGTTTCGTGTATAGTTCATTAAATATTAATTCTTCTAAGATTTTTTCTTCCCTTGTAACCGTTCAGTTCTGATTAGTTTAAATGATAAAAAAAAACGTTGTTCGCTTAGTAGAAAGACGATTTTATTAGGTTAGGGAACTACATTAATTAATTTTGTAGTTCCGTAACCTAACAAAACTAGCATTCGATTGAACGAACATCAATTTTGGCATTTAAACTAACCTAAATTAATCTTAACTGCCACATGGGACGGGGAAAAGAAGAGAAGAGGTCTGCGCAGGACGGGACACTTGAGGGTTGGCTGGCTGCTCGAATCCTGGCGAAGTTCCCCGATCAGTACCGAACATAGAACTATTGTGCTCCCGAGACGCAAGTTTCCAAGGGTGGCGAGCTGGAAGGTGACACTACTGGTAGCAAGCATGTAATATTAACTATTTATTGGCAGAGCGGCGGCACCTTCTGATGACAGGAGAGCCATACGCACAGCGTGCCGGAGGCGCGGGGTGGCATCACAGAGGATATGAAATAAAATATATTTATTTTTCATCTTTGCCTAGTCGCTTGTGGAGCGTTCCATAAATAGCCACCTAGGTACAAAAGATCGATGTTTGACTATTCAAATATCCGAATTGAGTTCCGTGACTTGGATAGCGAGGGTTGGACCAACGAGTGACGTCGGTGGCGAAGAGTTTTGAAGATGATTGTGACGTCGAGTAATGACCAGTGACTGCGGCCTGGCGGAGATCATTTGGCGTGAGGCCTGCTGCAAATTAAGGCAGTTACAGTGTGAGGCGTGGGACTTGTAGACTGAAAAGGAGACACTGTTTGGGCTCTAGTTTGTGACGGATATTATTTCTTGCGAAGACATTTAATTGTGTAACTTATATCTGTAAATATCAAGCAACAATTTGTAAGGTAGCGTAGTTATTGACGCGACGTATCCAAGAAGGAAATTAGCAGTAATGTACGTTACTTCTAAGACTTTTACTGTATATTGTAACACTATTATCTTACCGGGCCAAGCCCATTGCTTGTCGTGTTTTCAACATCCGTGCCGTTGAGGTAGAATTTTCTCAGCTCATTAGATATGTTTCTTGAACGTTCTGTTCCTCGCTCGTAAAGGAAGGCAATTGGGTATACCTCCTCATAATTGTTATTTATTTCATTGGTCCAGGTGTCATTCTGTAGAACTTCTATAACAGAATTGCAAAGAAAATATGTTAGTGTTTTACCACAACAAAACAAACTACAATTTTTTTTTTTTTTAATGTATAGTAAAAATTGAACAGCCGTTTAGAGAAACAAAGTTTCGTTTCTCTTGCACCCCCTACCCCACGTTAGACTTTCGTGACATGCTGGTATCTGAAGCTTACTCGGACTATTTTCAATCTTTATGAATTTTAGAATTATTTTCTTATGAAGATAAAAAGACTAGAGCAATGAATCAAATCATGCGTCCTGTGTTCACTGTTGTTTAAGGTGCATTTTTTTATAAGATGCTGTAAGTATACATAGAAACGTGATATAACGATTGTAACGATGTACGACAACCAAGTTTTTCGGTTTTACAATTTTTGTATTGAATTATTTTGTAAGGTAAAAACGAATTAGACATTTCTTAAAATGCACTTGTGGAAGTTAAAACAAATCTTCTTTAAATAAAATTTAGTACATGATCGGTAAACGAAACTTAAACTATCTCATTCACTGGTACAAATAGTACACTTTTCAAGATAACATAGTTAGATGATATAGTAAGACCATAACTCACTACAGCAGCAAAATATAGTAGACGAGTGTAGAAACTACTTTTAATCAATTAACGCAACTATTATAACAATCATTATTAATATTTTAGTTTCAAAATATTCATAATTTTTGATTATGTAAAATTGGTTGTGTAAGTTAACATGTATGTAGTAAGCCTACTGTAACTTTTTAAATCCAATTTAACAAGTAATATAATTAATTTATGCGTGGAATGACAAGTTTTTATTCAGTTAATTAATTATCATTAGAAACTTACTTTTAATCATTCAACATGTAGACATCTACATTAAATTCTACAAGTTCACTTCTCACCATACTCCTACAGTATTAGAGCGACTGAGACACTCAGTATACTTGCACAATATTCATACCACGGCATACCTTTGACATCACTGCACACTGAGGCGATAAAATAACAAGGTAAGTTCCGATATCTCACCCAAAGAGCGCCACGCGAATTCGTCTCGTGTTATGCCGGTGATGAATGGCACATGTTGGAAGTTGCCAGACAAGAACGACTCTCTGGGGTGAACTGTGAGGAACTGCTCTCCACTGTCGCTTTCGCTCTCCAGAACTGGCATGAACGCAATTATGGGGTCCCACGCAAACTCCTGTATCCAAACACCACTATTAATTATTTAATACCATTACATATCGTAAAAATATTGTAAGTAAACAACACACTTGTACTGAAATTTGAGGAATAAATTGGTCTCAGTGTTTATAATTCACATTAATTCTGCCGTACTTGTACATTCAGATACAATGTTAGCTTTGTACTTTCCACTGCGATGTGCTGAAATTTTTTCCCTGGTTGATTATTTTTACTGGCACAAATATAATCTTGGCGATTAGTTGCCAAATAAATTCTTTATAAAAGCATAATAATTTTTTTGCAGTGCAGATTCAGCTGTTTTTAATACCGTGAAAAGAAGCCTAACTAAAGTATAAACCCCGTTCTTAGTAGTGAAAAATAAATGTGAACTAGAATCAGCGAAACAAGCTATTTATAGCAAGTAAACAGAAATACGAAGACATAAATTAATTTAAAATGCACATATGCATAATATATACACACATTGTTACTTATTTTATATTTTAAAATAAAATTTGCATCGGTGCTTATACATATCATACCATACTTTCAACACTAAATTAATTATTAATTAAATAAAGCTAGGCAGTCAGAATTAGTTGTGTTACAATTTAATTTAGTTAATTTTATAGCCTAAAAGCTAATATTTTTCATTCTTGCTAATATGTATGGTGACGTATTGGTAATATTCTATTACATACTTTCAGTTACATGTTGCGGGTGTCATGCCCGAAGAGCCTATCAGCTATATGTTGCATATGGCTGATGTGGCCTTATGATATGTATATTATTGGACTGGTCCAAGAGCTTACTTACTCAAATGATCTAATCACGCTCACTAAATTAAAGTAAATAAAATCACTTTTGCAAGAGCATGAATCAAAATAAACTAACGACGCATGTTAGAGATACGAGAAGAAATTACCCGGTAGATTCCCAAAGAAGTGGCAATTTTCTGAGCATCTTGACGTAACAGGCAGCTTCGTATACTCTCTGACGAGTCAATGGAACAGTTGAAGTTCAGTGCCATTTTCCTGGCCAGGGGCAAGGGGTCACTCAAAATTGCCCAGTCGAAAAGTGCTGAGCCGCTCATTGAGATGCCTTGATGAAACAGACCTGCAAAAACATACATGACGCGTTCAACAATTGTCATGTTGTTGGTCGTGTGATGTCTAGTCCGACGTTCCCAGTGTCATGTTAAACATGTCAGAACACTTGCTAAAATAGTGAGTAGATAGGTCTTTAGAGGCAGAACCGTTGGCTGAAACAGGTAGTTAGGAACAGAAGTATTTTTTTTTGGAAAACGGTGATCAACCGCAATCAGATTGGCCGGACTGGGAATAAAATCAGCTTCGTCCCGAATGTGAATTTTACGTGTTGTCACTACTGTTATGATTTCCCAACCCGACAGCGCCTCGGTGGCAGAAGAATGCGGCCAGGGGAGTTTTGTAAACACAAAACAACGCAACACCGAGCTGCTTGGAATGCCATTACGTCAGGAAAATAATTGGGACTGTTTTAGCATGGGGAAATTGCAATTGAAGCAGGGAAGGCTCCACCCTTAACATCATAAGGGGCCAATCAAAAGGCTGGAAAAAGGTGACAAGAGGTGGGGGCGCGAAGAGTGGTGGAAGGCTACCGACGAGAGGCACGAGGAGTCTCTCTCGAGCGGCGACGGTACAAAGAGATCCTCGTTCGAGACCAGCGGGGACCCATCGGCGACGTGGACTTCTCCTACTACGACCACGGCGTCCGGCACACTGGTGAGCATTAGACAGCGAGCACACTGGATTCGTTCAGTTCCGTTCAGTTCATTTCCGTTCAGTTCCCATCAGTCAATTTCAGTCATGCAGGCGCACACTGCTTCCGTCCGCTTTCAGTCGGCGTGTGTTGCTCGCTCGAAAAGGTAAGCAATGGCTAGTTCGTCTGAGGAAGAAGAAATTGTTGTTGTTGCGTTTGCTTGCCATGAACAAG
>PNEQ01003005.1:0-16819 GCA_003012365.1 Medauroidea extradentata | reverse complement strand
TGTTCATGGCAAGCAAACGCAACAACAACAATTTCTTCTTCCTCAGACGAACTAGCCATTGCTTACTTTTCGAGCGAGCAACACACGCCGACTGAAAGCGGACGGAAGCAGTGTGCGCCTGCATGACTGAAATTGACTGATGGGAACTGAACGGAAATGAACTGAACGGAACTGAACGAATCCAGTGTGCTCGCTGCTTAGCACTTGTCTCTCCCTGTCATTCGTCCTTCCAATATTATTTTATACTATATCTAGTAGTTATTAAAGAGTGTTACCTCCTACTTTATCTATTTCTCTTACCCTTACATTCCAGTCTAATTTATATTTCCTTGGTTCTCGAGCCATAAGCGAGAGGCCATAAAATATAAATTAGAACACTACGTCACCTCAACAGTACTTGCTAATGTAATATATATTGAGTGAATTATACATTATATATTATACATATCTCATTAACATTGTAGTTATATGCTATTTTTTTAAGGTCATGCCTAGAGCTATACTGATTTCGACAACATTTTTAAATAGAACTAATGTCGATATCAAAGAATCGCTGCATTGGTTTGACGCTTGTAGCAATAAACCCCACGGTTGCTTAGATTCTTGCACTAAAGTATTTTTAAAATAAGCTAAAATCGATCAAAAAATATTTTTTTGCGAGCGAAGTTTGCATTATTTTGCAAATGACAACTTTCATTTGTGCCAGTGTGCATTGTATGACTGCATACAGTCGCGGTTTTTTTTTTTTTTTTTACAAAATATTGTGTTAAAACTAATTTTAGTTGTTTGCAAAAATGTGGAGGGAAAAAAAACTACCAGTGCGGTCTTGCCAGTGTTAATATTACCACGTAAGTAATAATCAGCTCACCGCTCCCAAATCGTTATCGTTTGATGCCACATTAAGAAAATATTGAAAACTTGCTATTGCTCGCGACTTCGACGCGTAGTTTCCAGTTTCATGCGATAATTTATTTAGTACGAGAACTCGGCATGCGTTCCACTGCCGATCAAAGAAAGAAAATGAGAAAGAAAGTGTTTGTGTTTTAATCTGTGTATTGAAGTGCACTTGTATAAACAGTGTTTTTCCTCCCGGTGCGTACACAAATAAATCAGAAGGTTTAAGTAATTCGTAAAAATACATTTTGAAAAATTCCAATATCTTTTCAAAAACTAAATTTAAAACAATTATTTTAATGAAAACTTTTTGACACATCATATTTTAATAAGTACTACTATTAATACTGATTGTAATAATAAAAGTAATGTATTACCATAAAAATAAAAATTTTTTATATATTTTTTTCAATTCTAAATGATGCAAAATTTTGCTGCCGCAATCGAATAAAGGATAAATAGCAAAGGAACACACTTGTTACACAAATTCAGACAGACATTCATTTTTATATGTATATATTTTTTAAAATTCTTGAAACGTTAATTTAAATACCAGACGCCAACTGTATGTCTACGAATTTTTTTTCCAGCGTTCTCCTACCATTTCAAAGTTTCAATAAAATTGTCCCACAATTTGGTGCAGTAATGATTCATGGATATGGTAGATAGGGAGGTTGTAGGGATTAACATCTCGTCTACAGCAGCGACATCATTAGAGACAAAAACCGTCGACTTGGAGAGCCAATAATAGAAAGGGAAACAACCATAGCTTGTAATAAAACCAAATTTTCGGATGCAAACTTCTGTGTGATTCAGTGACAGGAGATGAACGACAGTTGGGATTCAAAATTAATCACTGGTATAGGCCGTTCGCGATAAAGTGAGCACTGCATAAAGTTTTCTTTCAGCCGTTTAGCTAACTAAAATCCAGTGCAAACATTTAAACACTCTCAAAAGTGAATATCTATTAGCCCAACAAAACATATTTTTAATTAATTAAAAGTTCTGCTGAGTGCAGAAGACAAGCCAGTCGTGTAGAAAGAAATAAGTGGTCACGTGTCTTAAGAGGAGTCCTCAACTGGCGCGTGGACGGCGTTATTGCAGCGTGTCACGTGTATTTTTTTTTTTTACGCGAAACCGCGTAACTTATTCATATTATGTTTATCTACGAAAAGAACACACACTTGAAACTATGCTTCTTAGTTTTCAAAAATTCAGCACACTTGTTAGAAACATGATTTTCAGGCCTCTTAGAATGGCTAAAAACGGGGTTGTACAGGTCATTCGGGATAAAGTGAGCACTGGAAATGTAACCCTTTAAAAAATATCACTAGCCGTTACTGCATATAATTCAGCATTAACTATAGTTTCCTTACTGCTTGTATGGTTGGCAGCGAAATTATGCAATCTAGTCCCGCGTGTTTTCCCATTTAAATTCTACTATACAGAAACAAAATCAACAGAAATCGACAAAATTGTATTTTACGTAATTAATAAACATGTTTTGTTAAACGGCATACATTAGTACAGACTGTACAATTTATCTTACACGTGAAAACGTTAAGTGACGTGTCCAGAGAAGTTAGACATGTCCCGTCGTTAGCCGTTACGCGCGGAAAGATACAAATTGGCGAAAGTAGAACTCTAGCAGGGATTTTTTAAGTGCTCAATTTATCCCGAACCAACTATAGACTGCTGTAACTCCGAAAATATTACCTGAAATAGTAAAGTGCAAAGCGAGAGGCATGCGTTGGTCTTTAGTCCATACTATTCAAAAATAAAATTTTGTAGTCAGTGCTTTAAGTCCTATAGGAAAAAGACTACAACGAAAACCTTGCACGCCAGTTTGGCGCGATGCGAATAGAGGCGATATGCTTCTCGTCAAGCACGCAGTGGCGGATTTAGAAACGCATTTTGGCGGGGACTTACATAACTTTATGGATTGTAAAAAAATACTATACATCTCAAAAGTGTGGTTGTTTACTGTGGGACACTGGCTAAGCTGTTCCCACGCGTCAAAGATGGAAATTTGACACCTGCGAAGACTCCTCTTAGTATGTGCATCACGTTCTCACCAGTGTTGACAGGAAAGTAATAAGAGGTTGTAATGAATGCTCACCTCGAGACATGGGAGATACCATATGCATCATAACGCTCATTGCGCCAGCGCTGTAACCTGCTATGGTGACGGCGTCAGGGTTGCCACCAAAAGCTGCGATGTTGTCCCGTATCCACCGCAGTACTGCCACCTGGTCCTTCATGGCGTAGTTGCCCGGCAACACGCTGTCTCCCGTCGACAGCAGGCCTGCCAATACAGTAGTACAACAACGTTATAATTTGACCTGTCGTGAATCAGTTAAAACCATTTATCCTGAGATTCACCAGTTAATAATTTTAATGTAGTGCAATGTATCAAGCTTTACCAAGTCAAAGCGTAGATGGCCGTTGCAGACATTCCGTCGAAATGCATTGCGTAATGTCCTTAAGAGAGCGTGGTAGATAAATAAACGCTGTAAACATCAATTCAATTTTACGCTTTTTTCGAAGCCAATATGGATAAAATACTCAATGACAATCCTAGATAATGGTATTTGCCAACTTTGTGAGTAAATATTTATCCAGAATTACTAATTCGTTACGCGTGATCTCTTGCGCCGCAGTTAAATGCACGAGGTTCCGGCGTCAGAGATTGTGCCTCAGAATATCGTAACAAAGGAAACAATTTTGTTTAAAACGTTGGCAAAACTATTGTCTAGGATTGCTATTGTTTGATTTTCGAAAATTGGCTTCAAGAAGCCTATAGTTATAGATGAATGCTTTTAGCGTTGAATTATGTACCACGCCCTCTTAACGTGAAACTGAGATAGTTATACAGAAGAAAGAATGCTCCACTTTTTACCGCATTGACTGTTCAAAGTAAATGAGCTGCGTTGTTTTGTGTAATAACTTACTCAGTTCGCGATAAATAGAAACGTAAAGAAGATGTCAGTAACAGACCTGATCTCTGTAAAGGCGGGAGTGCCAATTTGTCATTTGTGCAGTGTGTTTTGCTGTACGTTCTAAGCTAACTAATTGTATTTATTAGTGAGAGTCTGAAGCACAGCGTCCGACGCCGTCACTTTATTGTTGGCGTGTTCAGCACCCACTCTGGACTGCTCTCGGTACACAGTGGTTGAGTTCCGCGTATTCCAGTTACCGAACTCGTGGTGAAGTCATTCGCTTTATTCCATTTCATTTCCAAGTCGCACTCGCCTAGTTTACACCGAGACCAATTTATTTTTCCCGTTCCGTCTCCAGAGAGAGAGTCCTGCATTTCAGTGTAAATATAGCGGCAACAACTAGTTATGTAAGCAATGAGAAAATGTTTGCTGGGGTATAAATTCAACAGTCGTCTGTCAGTTTGACACTTAAGGTGAAAGTATTGTTGTTTTATTAATAGTATTGTTTGTCTTTAAAACAGAGATAAGGTTAACTTAGTTTTGTTTACATATTTACTAGCCGGTTAAGAAAGAAATTGGAAATAATTTCGTCCCAAATTTCCTCGATATGAATTTCTGTCCATTATCAGCAGTTGGGTTCTAAGAATTTTATGGTAAAAATTATTTGTTGTAACAAATGTTTTGCACTGTAAATACGACACATTCCAGTTGCTAGTCTAGTAGAGCATAAATAATATGTACCCAGGATCAGTCAGTTGGAATAAACTGTGTGACATAAGTGGAATCGGTCGGCACTCGGCGATGTTGAACATGATAAGATCCGTTAAACAGACTGCTCAACTTTTTGTACAACTTTTAACAAGCTTTATACTTCAGCTTAGCCAACAAAAATTAGCGTATAACTGTTTACTTGCTCTCACAAAAATGTTTAATCAAACATTATATACGATATTTCGGAAGAATTGTCACGTTATACTAGAAATTCGAGGTCGCGTACATTGTGCAGTACGTTCCTGAAACGCCTTCTGCAACTTTCTTCATCACTTAACCTGCAATAGTTTCTTTATTAATATTGGTAGAAACTTGGTTACTACGTGCGGACACGTTTAGTATATATAACTTGGCGTCAGTAACATACAATTTACATTCACTGTTTCCTTGAAAATGTGTCTACAAGACACATCGGAGTTTTTTTATCAGAGCATCCTATATACCTAATACCGAAACCATCACAAGTTTGTGATATCTGTCGAGCAATTGATTGCATCAACGTGAAAGTAATTTCAGGTATTTGCAAGTGAAAATTGCAAAGATCATATTTATTCTTTAAAACTCGGTAAAACGAAAGTATTTAAATTGTTGTTTAGCCATAACAGTGCTTTATATGGCTGTTTTAACAATACACTATAATATGAATCTATTTTAAGAAATGAAGCTATATAATCTTACTATATTTTCATGTTGTGAAATTAAAAATATAAATTCAGGACTTAACATTCAAAAGGGGCTGAGTACCATTTTCGACAAAAATGAGTTAGGTACATAGAAAGGTGCCAAAACATTAGGTCCAAGACATACCTAAAGTGCTATCTCCTAGTGATATTCATGCGCGCCGTACATCAGCACAATTGATGGTTGGAGTAACATCAACGTTCTCTAGTTCATTGATAAAATATATATTGATATTCATAAGTGTTTTGTATTAATTACTGTTCGGTTGCTCCTATTTACTACTTTCCTATTATAATAAATATGTTAACGCGTTTGGATAATTCCTTGTTCATTTGTTTGTCGCAATATACTGTTTTCGTCATTATCTCGAAGCTTACCTTTTGGCACTTAGCCCCTTATGAATGTTAAGTCTTCAATTGTTAATATTTTTAATGTGAGCACTTTTTCATCAATTTAGCCTAAGTAGGCAGACGAAATTGATAAAACATTTTCCTTAAAAAAAAAAAACAATTCGGAATTTAACAGTATCTTACCTAAAGCCCCCAGTCGATAGTTGAAGGTGACAAGAACTAGTTCATGGTCCAAGAGGTACTGTGGACCAAGTATGTCGCTGTGTGCCGTAAATGAATAAAATCCTCCTGGGTTGATGAACACCACAACTGGTCTTCTGGGGTTCGAATTTCCACGAGGCAGCTGTATAAATATGAAATATTAAAATCATCACATGTCGCTAGGATAGGTTTGCATCATGAATACTTGAAGTATTCTATAATGCCAATTCTCGAAACTTTCGTTTCAAATAAAAATACTCTGACTTTTTAGAGCGATTAAATTTAGGAACACGAAGTCTAGACAGATCATCGTTGATTTCGTACCTGTAAGTATATTTGAAGCGATATATCGCTCTTACGTGAAGGGAGTCAGGTATCTTTGTACATTTGCAGAACCACACAATTTGCAAAAAAAAAAAAAATCAATTCTATACGTTTTCTACCCCACTATTTATATTAAACCGACTGTACGGCTCTACTAATATGCCCACTGCGAAATGAAAGGATGATGCCAAGCGGTGGATGGAGGTTGGATGAGGTGAAATTTGCATAATATGAATATTACTTCCATTGATTTTCTATACACACACACCCTGCAGTATGAACTTCGGTAATTTTTTGTTTTCTCCTTCAAACAATGTGGAGCACTTTCATTCTTTTTCACGTAATGTGGAGCGTCTGCCATATTTGATTAATGTAAATTGTCATATTATTTTTTTAATTTACTTTTTTATGATTGGTCATTATAGGACGTAGACTATTACATGGTGAACGACTTAAATATGCCATTAGTAACAGAGTTTTATTAATTTGCTAAGATTGTTGAAATTGAATAAAAAGGAATGCCTTTTATGCAATATGACAAGTCAAACAAAAAAGAAAATTGTCATTAAGAGTTAGTTGACCTGGCGCGTGAGCCGTTCTGTAGCGTGGTGGAGATGGTATTTTTTCTTGTGTAACTATTCAGAATGTTTGCAATGAGTTTATCAACGAAAAGAATACACACTTCAAACTGTGTCCCTATGATCTAAAAAATTTCGTCCGCTTATTAAAAACATGATTCCCAAGTTTCTCAAAAGTGCTAAAAATTGCTTTTTTACGTTGCTGTAGCTGAGGAAATATCGATCGTAATCGTAAAACCAAGCCATTAGAAACCTGCATTGGACTTTACCAATAACTTTCCACAAATAAAACAACAGGGTCGTCGCTTGAAGTCCCATTGAAAAACGGTTTCTACGAAAACACTGCATACTAGTTTAGCCCTTCGTGCCTAGAGGCGATGAGCTGTTAGACGGACGTGTTATGTTTGACTTATCGCCTTCCCCGTTTCCGCGCTACAAAACGTAAAGAGAAAGCTACCGTCCACTAACTCTTAATGTTATTTTACATTTTAACTTTCCAATAATGAATAATTGTCTAGTATATTAAAATAAATCGGGAACAAAATTAAAAAAAAATAGTAGTTAAAAGAACTCCAAGATGAGAGCAGATGTTTCGCCTCATCCTATCTATGGTGAAACTGTTTTGTATTTAAATGGCTGACTTGCTGGCTACGTATAGCAAATAAGTGACGGTTGCCATGCTTACCTTTGTAGTGTAGACATTAAGGAAGAGGCAGTCCTCGGACATTGGCACCGGGTAATCGGTGACTGGCTGGAAGCACGCAGAACCATCCTCTGTAGCGTTGCGTACCCCTGTCCAAGGTGCTACTGGTACCGGCTCCTGCAGGACACAACACACGCTTCACTGCACAGCACGACCAGGGTAACAACCTCCAGGCAATGTTTATAAGGGGCGCTTACGAAAAAATTTTTGTTTCAAACATTTTTATATTTGTACGAGATATGGTTTGTTTTGTAGACATACATTTTTGCCATATTATGCTGTAATGAAAATTTGTTTGGCTTTCATAGTTTTTTTTTGTAATGGCATGTCCAAGTCCAAATTTGCATAAAACAGTTTTATGCCTTGAAGGAAATCCAACTGACTTACCGAACTGAAAAAAATTCGCACTGATAATTAAGATATAAGCTACAAGGTGTCCTATATAAAAACCAAAAATAAAATTAAGTACTTTTGTATTTTGAAAAAATTCTTCAATATTCTAGTTTTAATTTGAAATTTCCAAATTTTTAAAAATTGAATTTTTATTATTATTATTTTTGTAGTTGTATAGGGGACCTTGTTGCCTATAACATCGGTATTCATTGTGCATTTTTTCAGTTCGATAAGTCAGTTGGTTTTTCTCTGAATCATAAAACCGTTTTATGACAATTTGGACTTTGATGTTCTATTATAAAAAACCTACGAAAGCTAAAAAAATTTTCATTACAGTAAAAAATTGCGCCATTGCATGTCTACAAAACAAACTTTATCTCGTACAAATATAAAAAATTTTTAAAACCATTAAATTTTTCGGTGAAGCGCCCCCTTACAGAAAACGTTGCGAATTTCAGCCATATTAGTTTTTTTGTTTGTATAAAATAATTTAAGTACCCATTATTTGCAATTTCTGTGTGGACGTTTTTATTTGAATAGGCCTGATTGTTTTTCTTTATTTGTACGTCTCTAGGACGTACAAATTGTGAATACCGCGCCATTATACAAAATCTATAAAATAAAAAATAAAAAATTTCGTGCCAGGCTATTTAAGTCACAACTAATGCCTCCAAGACAAACACTCTCTCGAACAAGTATAAATTGATCAGGACGTTTTTTGTGTGCTCCTTTAAGGGCTTGGGTCCGAGTTGCTACATTTTTAACGATAATTATAAATTTAGAGCAGAAACGAGAGCCGATATCGTAAAATCGTTTTGTCACTTTGTTATAACTCGATTTAACTGCTTGCTCTGATTTTGTCGAGACAAAATACAGCATGATAGTAGACCTATAGCTAATTAGTTAATTAACTAATTTTCCATTTAAGTGATAAATTAGCTAAAATATATAACGCTTGTCTCGAAAAATTACGTTATATAGTAAAACCAATTTGCATCAAAGTTACGGAGCAATTTTATGTTATTGGCTCTTGTCTGGGTTTAGCATAATAATTCTCTCGAAAGCCGAGAAACTCGGGTCATACACTTAAGGTTGTTCCAGAGCACAACTTCGTTTCCTATATTTTATAATTTTTGGTGGCAACAAATGAAGTGCCAGTCCTTAAGGACATCACCAAGCTGATTTAATAATTTCACACATACGACAAGTTTAAGATAATGACTTTAATATTATAAGAATTAAATATATGTGTAGCTAATTTGTTTTGATTTAGTTCTGACGGTTTTCAGAGTCTCTAAAAAGTCATGAAATTTGTTGCCATTAAAACTTCTACTCTCAAAATTTGAGTCATGGTTTCAGACGAAGCAAGTACCTGATTTCAATGAAATTTGTTTCTTAACATCCCTGTGATTTTAACAAACCTACCCAATTAAGTAGAACTCATTACGAAAACAACTTTTTTAAACCCATAAGAAAAATGTCACAAATATGTTCGGTAAGGTAACAATACAATTTGGTGTTGTTGCATTCAATATTTTGGTAATTTTTTACTGTTTTTTAAAATGGTGTAACAATGCTGTAGAATAAACTTAGAACTACTTGAATATCAGTACAAAAGTATATCACAGAAATGGCAGTGAAAAGTTTGTTGAAATTCACATGATTTTTTAAGGTAATAAAATAAAAAAAGCATTGGTAGATACTAGATTTCCCAAACTTACGTCAATCAACTAATACAGTTTCTTTTTAAATGTAAATGTGTATTTATCCTACCAGTTTTAAAATAAATTAACCTAATAAATCACCGGCCATTCTTTGACTAATATACCTTTAATGAACCATGAAGGCATGTACTAGTTTTCATATCATATTCCGTACCTAATATTTTTTATAGATTTTATAGTCAGTGTTTTCTATAAAATCATGATTTTGGATTTTTCTGTAGATTAATTGTTTTACCTTTTAATCAGACTCGTTACCATTCGTAGCATTATATAAGTTTACAATCAAGTTTCATCGTAATATTTTTCCATGCAATGCGTCTTGCATATGTGATATCAGACAAACTTGATTCGATAGTGTCAAACTGTGACTACTGAAAATTCAGTACTTTCGTTGCTACTGACAATTTAAAAAAAAAATTCACTGGGATTCAGTTTCTCGGAACAAAGGAACTTACTGTAAATACTTACAGTTCCGTTTATACTCTGTTTGAAATCACTCAAGCGTGTGTAGTAGCAAGTAAGAAGCTGCAGGCATCCGAGCAGCCAGATTTTCCTCCGACTTGTTTGTAGTAGAGTCTTGTACTGCTCTTTAAGTGTATGCGTACGACCAGCAATAGCATCTCGGTGCAGTGCTTATCCTTGGAATTCTGCTTCCTTACATGAAACTCAAGGCGCGGAGCGGAGGTTACGGTTAAACCTCACAGCATGCGAAGAAGCTGGATACAGGAGGCTGCACTTCTGAACAGTTTTTTTTTAAGCTTTAATTACAATTAATGTGAAATATAATTGTTTTTTTTTTTTTTTTTGTTCTCATTTTCAGTAACGTTTAAAAGTATCTCAGTCATCAATTTCTACTCATGGTTATTCTATCTTTGTTGTTCTGTAATGCTCCTTGCAGTTTGAGTTATAGTCTGTTATAGAGTAATCTAATGAACAGCTATTTCAATGGGGGTAAGTTACAAACTAAAGAAGTATTTTGGACGTACGCCATTGCAGCAAAGGTGTCTCACAGAAAACCAGAGAATACACACAATCAAACAGTCAAGTAAACAAACAAAAGGACTTTGTTAGCAACTGGCAAACATATGAAAACATACACAATTCCACAGGGAATTCTGTTAGTGATTTACAAGGAAATAAATAAACAAAAACGAGAACCCGAGCATCAAAAAACAAACAGAGGAGTAAATAAATAAATAACTCAGTATATTCCACAAAAGGAATTCCGTCAGTACGTTCGAAACAACAGACAAAGATTAATTACATCAACAAACAGACAAAACAAAACGAACGACAAAAAATTGAATGTAGACGACAGAGCAGAAACACGGACGCCTTGAGGAAAGCGAACGAAAACAACACAGTTAATTGAATTCCCTGTGGAATTGTATATGTTAACCCATGTTCGCCAGTTGCAAACTGAGTCCTTTTGTTTGTTTACTTGTTTGTGTGTGTCCTCTGGTTTTTTGTGAGACACCATTTGCTGCAATGGCGTATGTGCATAATACTTCTTTAGTTTATAATGTTTCTAGTTTCTAATGGAAATAATTTATATATGAATGAATATGTTTGCAAGGTATTTCGGTCGCTCAACATAAATCATCTGAAAATTACAGCCGTGTGCGTTTCTGAAATAAAATTTGTCAATGAAACTACATAATAAAGCTGCAAAAATATAATTTTCGAAACTACGTTTATCCAAATAGTATGTTTAATTTCTATAACATTTCTGTGAATTTTATATTTATTCATTATACTGTGAGCCTAAAGCACTGTCTGTAAATTCTTTGATGATGCATTAGAATAATTTATGTGATCGTATCAACAGCAGTGTGTGTTGATATGTGAATAACATTTTTTTTTTACCTACCACTTCTATCCAACTATCTGGAACTTGTTTCGAACGCTCTGTAGGTTGCAGGATGGTGTTAAGAACGCAACTTTTCGATTCGCAGTTGAATGACCGCGAACTGTTAGCGGTCAATCACGCGGCTTCTTGCCGCAAGAAAGCATGCGTGCCAGAGGGATATAATAACTGTACGGGTGAAATCAGAACCACAAAAGAAAGTGGTAGTCCGTCTGTACTTCTTATGTAAGTTCTAACGTTTTCATGGTTGTAGCAAATGTTCACTTCGTTTAAAGATTTTTGTCGTGAATAATAGCTGACATAATACACGTTGAAGTTTCTTTTAACCAAGACAAACATATATTTTTGTATAGTTTCGTAGTGATAAAATTATGGGAATGAATGATGATTTTTTTTCAGAGACCTTTCTTTATTGTATTTGCCATCTTTCCTCCGCCTTCTTATTTAAACACCACAGATTTCCTATTACAAGACTTTTTTTTAACCTATCACTGCAGCCGCGAAAACACCATCTCTGATAATGTGACCTTGTAGTGATAACTCGTGTGTATTTTCTAAGTTTTGTACTTCCTGATGTGTTCAGTTTCATAAAACAGCGAAACCAGTATTTATATAATTACTGTTCAATACAAAATCACATTTTGTACTCAGCCCAGCAGACTAGATTCGTATAGGTATTAGTAAAGATATGTAAAAAAATAATAGGCTTATTTAGATTTTTCTACATAAAATAAAATGCTTCGTAAAGCAATATAAAATACTTAAACTTAAAGTGAAAATGATGTGTAAGTGATGTAACTATTTAGTTTTAATCTCGCAAATTAAACCATACGAGTGTATCTTCACAATTGTTATATGCAGCCGTACGTCCATAACATTTAGATTTTCATGTTATGATATTTATTTGGTTGACAACTGATATACGAAGAAGTAGCAGAGAATGATTCATAGATCTGCTTAAGCATTAAAATTAAACGTATACGTTTTTTTTTCCTCTTGATATTTCTCGTGTGTCTTATAGTGACTGGCTGATAAATTATCGTCGCCATTTTTAAGTGAAAACGCTTACGTAAATATGGTGCATTGACGCAGGAGCGTTGAGGTACGTAACGTAAACGTGAATAGCCCATGGTTCACCCACATAGGTCTCCCGCACACTTGCTACACTGCCACCATTAGGGGCGTTTATCCTTTAAAATTGGGACTGGTGAATTTTTTGCTATGCTGTTCTAGGGTGTTTACTGAAATTTTATGCTCGGAAGAGACTATTCATCCATCATGAGATTTACGTAGCTTTACTACCGTTATAGTTTCTAACAATAACTTTGGAGGGATAAGTAAGGACTGGAAAATTTCGTGAATTCAATTACCTGCAGGCTAGAATCTATTGTAATATGCATACTCAAGCCCCGACTATTAGTCAACTAGCTGCTACTCAGTGGAACAGCAGACAGTGAACGAATAAACGAGGCTTGAGTATGCATAGTAAAATTGATTCTAGCCTACAGGTAATTGAATTCGCGAAATTTTCCAATCCCTAGAGCACGGCCGTAGAAGAGCAGGTCTGGACACTCGCCTCGAAATTTGACCCCTGGCTGTAGTTCATCAAGTTTCCGAGAGTATTTGTTTTATTGGCGCTGATGTTAGGGCGGTCGGACTCAAGCCCCGCCCACTTCTTTTCCACTAAGATAAACAATTTATCAAAACGTATTTTTTTTTATCAATTTATAAAATACTTCCTTCGCTCAAAAATTTAAGAAATGGCTCCAGCAATTTTATTTACTTTACATATTTAACAATGTAAAAAAGTTGTCGGAGTTTGAGTCCGACCGCCCTAACTGAAGCGCCAATAAAACAAAACATTCTCGGTAACTTGGCGAACTACAGCCAAACAACAAGGGGTCAAGCAAAATACATTGGTAGAAAGGCGAGTGTCCAGACCTGTTCTTCTACGACCGTGCCCTAGAGACAAGTGATTTTATGGCGAAAAGATTTTTGCACCATTTGGTTCCAATGCGTCATGTGCACATGTGCAGCTCTGCTTCGTGATCAGTGATTGACTGTTTTAAATTCTCAGCGTCTCGGGGTTTTACCCGCAAATTACAGACGTGTGGTGTCGTAGTAACCTTGTTCCTGTTGGCACAAGTCAAATGAGCCACTCTGTGCAATTATACATTCTGCCAATAATCAAGAAGCAGACCTGCAGATGTGCACGTAAGGCATTGAAACAAACTGTTGCAGAATTCTTTTAACCAATAATCGTGGACTCTAGTAATCTTCATGCAGAGCTGCTGATGTGCATGTGAGACACTGAAACAAAGTGGGGCAAAAGTCTTTTCACGAAAAAATCGTGGCCGTGGTGATCACTTTAAGAATGCAACTATAGAAGCGAAAACAACGGTTGACTGTTTCAGAAATTGATCTATGTATTAAAAATTTAAAAAAAAAAAAAAAAAAAAAACTGTAGTTTTTTGCAAACTAAAGGGTAAATTAAAAATGGCTGGGAGTGACCCCTCGTAAGGTTTAAGGTCATGAAAGGTACAAGTTCGTTTCTCGCCTGTTGCCGAAGTGGGATGCTCGTGTGCTTATAGTACTCGACAGCGTGAAGGAAGAAGAACAAGAAGAAGAAAAGTAGTGTTTCTTGGCTCACCTTGAAGCGCAGCTGGCCTAGCGGAGGCTCGGCGAACCTGACCCCGCGGAAGGAGAAGATGTCCTTGCCGAGACGGGAGCGTATGATGCTACCTCGGAGCTGACCTTGAGCCGTGGTCACCACCAGGTCGTTGGCAGGGGAGGTGCGACGCCTTGCCTCGCCCACGGCGAAGACGCCCGCAAGCGCCAGGACGGCGACGGTAGCACAGAGGACTGCCTTCATTGTTGGCAGTCGCTGTTGTGAAGCGCTGCTCAAACGAAGTCGGGGAGTTTCCCGTCGCGGTTTATAAGGAAGAGCGCGGCGACGTATACGAGTCACGCGAGATGTGGAGGGGATAGGGCAGGGACAGGAAGGGAGGAAGAGCTAGAATGCCGCCCAGTTATTTCGCAAGTGTTATGACTCGACCTCAAACGCTATCTCAACGTCTGTTGAATTATGCAGAATTGGTACCCGAGGAAAGTAGTATTGTAATTAAGAACGCCGCCTACCACTCGCTGCAGTGTGTTGGTAAATTCGTTTGTTTTTGCAAAACTATTTCACGCACTTCAATTTTGCCAGTGTACGAAAAAAAAAAAAAAAAACATGTCGGACAAGGGGTATGGATAGGTACGATGTCGATCGGACTGGAATAACTAAATTTTCAATAAAATCTAAACTACTCGTAAAAATCCGATGAGATTTTTTTGCCGAGTAGATATTTTATCAATGGACGTCTATTTATGTAGCACTACGCGGTAGTATGCTTTACTTTCGAGTAAAAAATTAAAAACTGTTTTTAGAAAAATAAAGGTTTGACACCAAAAATAAAAAAAGAAATGGAAAAGTGTAATTTTTATAATTTATACTATGGCAATATCCAGGCCTATATAATAACCGAATTTCAAAAATACTCTCGTTTTGATTTGAAAACAATATTAATATCCGAAAATCTCTGACTGAGAGATATACTGATGTTAGAATTGTTTTAAAAATAAAACGCGAGTATTTTTGAAATTCGGTTATTATAGAGGCCTGAATATTAACTTATTAAAAATTATAAAAATTACAGTTTTTTTTTTTTTTTTTTTTTTTTTTAGAATTTGTGGTTTCCACCCCTATTTTTCTAAAACCAGTTTTTGATTTTCTGTTCGAAAGTAAAGCGTACTACCGCATGGGGCTACATAAATAAACGTCCGCTGATTAAATATCTACTCGGCAAAAAAATCTCATCGAATTTCGATGAGCAGTTCAGAATTTGTTGTTAACGATGGAGTATTCCAATAGTCCACTCGACATCGTATGTTTCCATACCCCGTAAGATACCTGGCTCATTAAGAACAATTTCGAAGCCCTCCAACAGAGCTAGAAAACGGCCTTTTCAGACTGTCGCGCTTCAAGATGTACTGACCGGGTGTATGTGAATCTCTGATATTGGGAGTTCGGGATAAAGTGAGCACTTTTGAATCCGTACTTACTTTTTTTCGTTTCAGATAATTTATAATGTCCTACCACTTTTTAATGTAAACAGCGCAACCTGAGTAATAATACGTGCAGACTGTACCATACTCGAGAGTTAATGGGGCGGTCTACAGCAATTTTCATCTTCATATTTTTTTTTTTATATTTGTACTAGATTTTTTTTCTTATTTTAGACATAAATTGTGACTAAATCTCACTCGTATGAAATGTTTGTATCTCCCATAGTTCTTGCACAGTGACTCGTAAACGTAAAAGTTTGTATTTTACGGTTTTATGTACGCCACTAAACCAACTGAAATGGGTACCAAACTGAAAAAATTCACAGTGAATAACAATGTTGTAGACTACAAGTTGACACAAATAAAAACAAACAATAAATATTTTTGTATTTAAAAAAATAGAATTTCTTAAATTTTCTATAGAAATTTCAGCATTTTTATTTAAATGCAAAAATATTTTATTTTTTGTTTTTATTCGTTAACTTGTAGTCTACAACAGTTTGATATGTCAGTTGGTTTTAGTGGCGTACATAAAACCGTAAAATGCACATTTTGACGTTTACGAATTATTACGCAAAAACTATGAGATATACAAAAATTTCATAAGAGCGAGATTTAGACACAATCTATATATATATAAAAATGAAAGGTGACTGATTGACTGACTGACTGACTGACTGACTGACTGACATATCAAACTGCAGCCCAAACCACTGGACCTAGAATCGTGAAATTTTTTGTGGGGGTTCCCTTCAGGTCGTAGGCGAGCACTAAGAAGGGATTTTTCGAAATTCGACCTCTAAGGGGGTGAAATGTGTTTCCGAATAAACGTCGATAGAGCTCGAACCCGACGGCCTATCATCGTGATTTTTACTTTAATAGGACACTCGTAAAAATGCATATTAGCCAATTTAAGGATTTTTCGAAGTTCAACTTTTAAGTGGGTGAAAAGACCTTAAATGTGTTTTCAATCAACTATTGATATCTATCGAACCCTTCGGGATAGAGAGATGATATTCACTTCAAAATATTGCTTACGTAGGTACCCAAAAAGTAGTTTTAGGTTTTTTTGAAATTCGACCCCCAGGCAGTAAAAAGGGGCAAAATGTGTTTTTAATGAATCGTCTTTATCTTTGAAACACAATTGGCTATCGTCGTTATTTTAACTTTAATTGGTTACTTTTACAAATGTCTATGGCAGGACTCAAAATCGTTTCGAAATTCTTTATTTAAAGGGGTGAAAATACGTGAAATGTGTTTTCGATTATCCTTCCATATCTATCGAAT
>PNEQ01003004.1:80848-127093 GCA_003012365.1 Medauroidea extradentata | reverse complement strand
AAATGATAAATCATAAAAGGTCAATTAAAATTATAATTAAAAGAAACCTCGTGTTATTGCTCTCTGGGAATCGGGCATGTTTAACTCCACTGAGGCACAAACTGTGTTCTCAGACAACGACTGTATTTTCTCTTGCTTTTTAAATTAGCCCTCAAATTAACTGTAAGGTAGATAGATAGAGGACTTGTCATAACCTTATTAGGGAAAAAAACCTTACACTGGTGTCTAACATATACTGTAAGATACGAATTGACATGTTCATACTGCACAGTTTTGACATTTGTACTGGCAAAAATAAATATTAAAATCATAATTAATTTCTTTCTTAAATTTGTGTTGCTCCTTTTTCGACATTTTGTCACGCTAGTAATTGATGAAATATCACAGAAATATAAGATTAAAGAAAAAACATTTTTTAAAAATCACTTTACTGCCTCCAAACATCCCATGTAAACTCGTATTACCTTATGCAGCACAACAGTGTGTACGTTACCTACCACTAATTGTAGTAAAAATTAAATGCTATCAAACCATATGTGTTTTACTCTGCTAACATTACTATAAAATGCTTTTAACTAAACTTTAATTTAAATTATCTTAAAGTTGTGTGTATACCTACGTTTGTTTTAAATTTCCCTACTCATTCTGACTGTAGCAATCAGCCCCGGCATTTAGGCCGTATCGTCCCGAATAATATTTTAAATAAAATGTATACAATATGTCGGGGATGTTAATGTTTTCATATTTCCAAGTAGCAACTCGTACATCGTTAAAGACACAGTTTTTTTTGTCAATTGCTTATATCCATCATAGTATCATTACTGACGGACAAAAGCAATACAGAGTCATAACGTAACGTCAAAGAAGGTCATATTTTATGGCGCGGATCCTACTGTAGATACTTCACAGTAATGTGACCAGTTTTGAAGCACATGACTTCATAAATTCTATATAGTGTTGACTCAGCCGTTAACGTTTATCATGATGAAACTTTGTTTACTACCAAAAGTGCTATGAGTCTACTGACGAGTAGCAGGGATATTAACAGTAACTGCATTAAAAATACAAACGACCAGGACTTCAAAAGTGCTGACTTTACAGTGAAAAATCTATACTATTATGACTTAAAATATTCCAAGATAAGTAAGAAACTTCTGAAGAATGAAACGTTTAGAGCGTTTAAATACGTAATCGAAGTATGGCCAGTGATGACGTCACTCACTTTAGAACAGGAGTGGGCGTGGGAAGATACTCGTAACACAGAGAATATACAGAACCTACTTATATAAGACCCGCTAACTGACAGGGCGTTTTTAGTCGCTCAGCAGCTCTCAGCAGTAGCTGCCGGCAGAACAACCAGGCAAGTGCCACACCACATATGTAACATGGCGGCGACAGTTCCTAGCTTAACTCTCCACAATGGCTTCAAGATTCCCGTCATCGGACTGGGCACTTCCAAGGTAAGTCAGAAAACCACGCCCTCCTTCTATGGTTACTGAAGATTATGTTTTTCTCAATGTCTTACGCTCGGTGCAATAACTTGTGTTAGAAATAAATACAGATACTTTATTTATGAACGGTTTTAGTTTTTATTAGCTGGTATTTTTACTGATATTATAAATCAAATTTGATTCCAGGGCAGCTATCTATTCAGCGTTCGTAAGAACGATACGAGGTTAGTCTGGAAAAATTACGGAATGCTAGATCATGAGAAATGGAAATAAACTGCCGACAAAGGCCAGTGTCTACCAGGTTTCCCCGCACGAAATTATGTGAAAATTTGGAGTGCGCTCCCCTTGAGGAACCGAACACAGATGATCGTGTTATGAGGCGAAATGTTTTGCTGATACAGGCATTATAAAATATTTTAAAATTATCCTACTTAATTACACATTTAATTAATTTATTTATTTCGTGTATTCAGCGTCTAGAGATACGAAAAAATGTATTTATTGTTTGACTTAACAATATACTCTAAAATAAAAATGTTTCCGTTGTTAGCAGTACTCGTATGTTTACAGATATAATATAAAGTACTTATAAGTATGATAATTTTTGGTAAAATTTGGTTACCAGTTATAAAAAGACTGGCGCACACTTTCGTGGGTACTATTCGCAAATCATGTGCATTAGTTGTCTCAATATGACGTTCCTAATCGTTTGGTTTGCACTTAGAAGTCGTTCATTTGTTACTACTCTCACGAGCGGAAATGGTTTGAAGTTTTGCGCTGCTAACCTCCTACAGTGTTCAACTGGTCAGAACAATTCATTCTTATGTAATCTTATTTCACAAGGTTGGGTGAACTTACTAAGAATTATCGGAAAGTTTTTCACTTGCTTTATACAAATATTGGAAGTTACTTTTCCCGCCTTTGCTCACGCTGGATTTACACATTTCCCGTTACATTACATTGGTAAATTTGTGTTAGAAATTCGGTTGAAAGATGACACACTGTTAAGGATGTATTTTCAGTGAGTTAGAACGTACTTCACGTGTTGTGGAACTTTTTATGTAATAAAGTGTGCAGAAGATTTCAGAAGCCATGCATATTTATTCGTAGTTTCATTTTATGAAAACTCTATTTCTTGAAAATACAACGTGTAATTGCAGAATATAATACATTACGTTTATGTTGTTATCTTTGTAAAATGAACGTTTTCTGACGCAAATATACCCGTGCGATATCGATGTTTGAATGCAATCCGTGGAACATTTTACCCAAAAAACATATTTTTTTTCGAAGACTATGAAGTCTCCTACAATATTAAATAGTGTACTTATTTAAGGTACGCCCTAATATAAAATACTCGAGACCCGTTTAGACGGATGCGGGTTCGATACCTTGTGCAATCATCCTGAATCCTGTATTCCATTTTTTTTATTACTTTAAGAGAATCCTGAAATGGTTCCTTTATCACCCATAGCATTCAACTACTAAATCTCTGGCACTATTCAGATGCACTCAATGTTTTTAACCAAATTTCCGAAGTAAAAAGTAGACTTATGAGATTACATTTCTGCCTGTTTGTGTGTGTCTGTGTGTGTGTGTCCGTCCGTGTGTGTCCCCCCTCTCTGAAAACTTTTGAACCAGTGGACCGAATTTCATCAAACTTATACACTTCAATATGTTCGTTATGAACTCACGTGTAGTTTCTATGTTATCAGTTTACGCTATAATACCGGTATAGAAAGGAAAACATTTTATTCGCCACTAACTATGCATGTTATAGTTCTTTGTAATCTGACGACTATTATATATTTTGTTTACGCCATATTCATATTTCCAAAGTGGCGGGCATTAATTAAAAAATGTTTCGATCAAGCTGGTATCTAAGGAACAGTTAATTGGAATTTCATGTAATTTGGTACACATATACTTCATAGTAAGCTAACTTTTGTAAATTTCGCATATATTGTGCTCATGTTTTCAAAATGGCTTCGATTTATATATTTTTAGTATAGTACTACATATCTTAGGAAACATTTATTATTTTTTCACGAAAATTTGTACATATATGTTACATACAAATCTGTCTCGACTTTTTTATATTTAGTTTATACTCTGTTCATATTTTAAAAATGGCGGCCATTTTTATTATTTAGCATCGTATTACATATCTTAGGAAATAATATTCAAAATTTCACCAATTTTGGTGCACATATACTACATATGAGGCTGACTCGAATATTGTGTATTTTGTCTATTATGTGTTACTATTTTCGAAATTACGGCCATTTTCATAATTTTTAAGCACTGCATGCCATATCTTAGGAAATATTTTTCAAAATGTCATCCAACTTGGTACATATAGATCTACTGCAAACAAAGCTGACTTTACTTTATTGTATTCCGTTCATCCTATTTTCCAATTTCAAAATTGTAGTCCTTTTTATATTTTTAGCATAGTATTACATATCTTAGCAAATATTTTTCAGAATATCACCTAACTTAGTACTCATATACTACCTTTAAAGCTGACTTAACGGTTGTGTAATTCGTACATCCTGTGCTCATATTTTTGAAATATCGGCCATTTTTTATAATTTTAAGCATAGTATCTCATCTTTTAGGAAATATTTCCAGAATTTCATCAAACTTGGTGCACATATACTAAATAAAAATCTGACTTGACTTTTGTGTATCCCGTTCATCCTGTGCTCATATTTTTAAAACCATGGCCATCTTTATAATTTTTCCATAGTATTACGTATCTTACGTAAAATTTTTTTTCATACTTTCATCAAACCTGGTACACACATACTGCATACAAAGATGATTTGACTTTTGTGTATTTCGTTTACCCCGTGATCATATTAAAATGGCGACGATTTTCACATTTTTTAATACTAATACATATCTTAAGAAACATTTTTTTCTGAATTTTATTAAACTTAGTGCACATAAGCTACTACATAAAAAGCTGACTTTTTTGTGGAACTCATTCATCCTTTCGTAATATTTTTAAAACTACGACTGTTTTTTTTTTTTTTTATATTTTTGATAGAAAGACATCTCAGAAAAAGGTTTTTCCCTATTTTATTAAACTGGGTACTCGCATATTACTTAGCAAGCTGACATATGTTTAGTATATTTCGTGTTTAATACATTTAAATCAATATTGTCAATTGAGATTTCTAGATTACGTATATTATTTAATATTTCAGGTTTAAATCGCACTCTCTTTTGAGGAACGTAGGCTTATCAGTTATGTTGGTAACTTATTGTTCCTATATGAAAATTACGAGACTGAGAAACTCTGGCTTACTCTTTAAACAAACTGTTTTATGCTAAATAATTAAATAAAAATATAATTTCATAAATCGAACATAGTTATTAAACTAAATTATGACTTTAATTTTCTTGAGGTAAACAACGTGCAAAATCTGATCTAACCAAACGGTTAATGAGGTCTTAATTACGCCGTTACTGGTAACAATTTTGAAAATTGTCACTTGTACCGATGAGCCAGAAGTCATATTAGTTCCTTGTCTCTAGGAGTAGAGAACCGGTAGCAAGAAGATAAGTGGCACGATAAGATAATTCGATGTTCTAAAAACTAGATAAGAAAGTGTGTTACTGTCTCGAAGTCAAGGTTCCAAGGTTTAGCGAACCCTTGGAATCGACCAGATGACACGACAAGCATGCAGGCTGCATCTCTGTCCTGATCGAAAAATCACTTTTTGAGATAGTTTTTGCTGGTCTCAGTCAACCATGGACCAAAATTGTATTGTACTTTTTAAGTACATCTAATTTTGTAAAAATAGGGAAGAAACCTCAGTTAACCAAAAAAAAAAAAAAATTTAAGTGAAATTTGAAACAATAATTAAATACGAACACAAATAGTTTTATTTAAACTGTAGCATTCCTTGGATCCATAGATGAAGAACACCCCTATGTTCGGCTGGCCACACACGATCGTATCAGACCTAAAGATGGAATTGTCAGTCACGGGGTTATTTATGAATAATTTGATGGTGTGCGATGCCACACTTTGGCGTGTTAAGCCAGGAATGGGTAATACAACCTAATTGCTTTTTTGGACTGATGACAAGTCAGTACTGCGACAGAACCGGACGTGTGTGTGTGGCCATGCATTCCCGGACAGACAGGCGCATATCGCTTGTGTTGGGTTTATACACTAACAGAAAAATTAAGCGTTAAGAATAATGCAGTAAGCGTTTGATGTACATAAATAGGAAACACGTGACAATACTTCCATTAGAATCTAGTGATACGAATTACAGATTTGACGCTAAATAATTGTTCGACAGGTTTATTTGCACATTTTCATGTTCGGTATTGTTATTCACATAGAGATAGGTGAAAACGGATGAAAAGCTGATATTAGCTTTGGTAATAGTTTCGATCGTTGGTCATGATTAGTCCTGTTCGGCTGCTTCATTAGAACATTTACTTAAAATATAAAAATAAGTATCTCTTAATCCGTAAGGAATTCCAACGCACACCCCTGCTCCGTTTTATTTTAGTTGTATTGGAAACCTACTAATTGAACAACGCACTTTCATAGCTTCTGTATACGTTATAACTAGGGCCCGGTATTTTTCGCGAAAAGAATTTTCCCCCACTTTGTTTCAGTGTCTTACGTGCACACCTGCAGCTCAACTTCATGGCTATTGGCAGAGTGCTTTTGTGTAGATTTGTTATTCATTAGACTGTGCCAATCAGTACACGGATGACTGCGACACATCACGTCTGTGGATTTGCGGGTTTAACCTCCAGACGCTGGGTGTTATGGCATCCAATCACTGACCACATAGCAGAGCTGCAGGTGCGCACGAAAGAAACTGAAACAAAGCGATGCAAAAATCTTTTCGCGAAAACTACCGGGCCCTAGTTATAACTAGGGCCCTGAACTTTTCGAGAAAATAATATTGCCTCAGTTTATTTCAGTGCCTTGTACACACAGCTGCAGTTATACTCCATAGTCAGTGATTGGAGGTTCTAGCAGCAAATCTTATACGTGCGATGTTGAAGTAACCTTATTCTAATTGGCGCATTCAAATGAGAGACGCCACTTCATAAATACACATTGCCGATAACTATGGAGTAGAGCTGTAGACGTGCCCGTAAGACACTGAAACACACTGGGACAAATTTCTTTTCACGAAAAGTTATGGTCCTATACTCTGTCCACTCTAAAGAAGAAGTAGAAATATTAGTTGCTAACGAAGTATATCAAAGCAAATTAATTATATCTTGATCCCACACATTGTGATTGTACCGTAGCATAGTTACCTTCTGTTCTTCAATATTTCAAATGAAATTTACGTTGTGCAAAAATGCTATTGACATTCACTGGGATGAATTAGCTGCAACCTTAGAATGGATTGAGCATAGTAATAATATATAAAATAATTATAACCAGTGTTTTTTGGTGAAAATAATTTTGCGACAACTTATTTCAATGACTTACATTCACATCTGTAGCTCTGCTTTATGGTTATTGGGAGAATGTGTTTGTACATAGACGTCTCTCATTTGCCTGTGCCAATCAGAACAAGGTTAACTGCTACACCATACGTCTGTGATTTGTGGGTAGAACTCCAAGACCCTGAGCGTTGACAACATTCAATCACTGACTGTGGAGCAGAACTGCACATGTTCACATACGACAATGAAAAAAAAAATTGTTGCAAAATTCCATCCATCAAAAGTCATTGACTCTGTAAAAATAATTCTTATCGCTGGAAAAAATAGTATAGTTGTAGGTACCATACTTTTGTTAAAATAGGGACAACAAAACAGTTTGGTTGTCGGTACTACTATGGACAGTTCCTTCAACAATCTGTTTTGTAGAAGTTACCATCTGGTTTGTAAAAGCAACAAGGCCCTTTGTTTCTTCTACTAAACAGATTGTTGAAAGAAATGTCCAGAGTAGTACCAACAACCAAACTGTTTTGTTGTCCCTATTTTAACATAAGTATGGTACCTGCAACTGTACTATTTTTTCAGTGACATTTTCAATTGTAAATCCATCTTATGGCAGACGATTTAATAGTCACGTGGTGATGGAACTGTGCGACGACAGCTAAGAAAACTTCACTGAGAAGTGGAATATATGACAGGTTGTATGTATACACTGCGACCGTCTTTACCTGCAATGTGGAAGATGGAAACTCAGGACTACAGTAACCAATACAACAATTAACTTCACGCAAGTACTGCAGTCAAATTAATTTTTTCCTAAGTAACGGGTAAACGGAAACGCTAGCTCAACACAAAGCTCATTTACAAGTTTCTATTCATATCATAATTTTGAATAAATGAAAAATTATTAGCAGGTATCTCCAATAAATAAAATTAAATAATGTTGTTACAATAAGGTAATGAAAGTGAACACATAATAATACAGAAGCGGTGGTAGGCAGTAATGATACGAGAAGAATACATGACAGGTATTTTCGAAAACCCACGAGTTTGATTAGGGTGGGTTATCTCAATCACGTGACAAGGTTTTGAGTATCACTAGGAAATAATTGAACGCTTGAAATCCTGTTCAGTGTTTTAAGACGAAGAGGATAAAATAACTTAATTAATTTATACCTCTTAAATATTTCGCTGTGTTTGTTTAAGGTTAATTAAACTACAGGTTATAAAGATCACTGTTACAAGTTTGTCACAGGAAAAATTTCTGACGCTTCAGCGCTGGCATCGGTCGAGTACCAAATTGACCAATCACAGAGCTTTCCTGAATTTTAAGTTACTTAGAGTTGATAATTTAAAACGCGAAATCGGCTTCTTTTCACTTTAAAATTAAATTAAATGACTTTTATCATTTCCAAGTTTGTTTTAATTTAATTTTACTACGATCGTATTTATCTTGTACATTAGCGATTGAAGCGAAACTAGTGGCAGAAATTTTCCCTGTGCCTATCTCTCCCATAGGAAAACGTAGTTTTTTTTCTCTAACCTGTAGTAGAATTAACCTGAGATTGACGTGTACAGTACATTCTTTACACGTTATTTTACGATAAATAATTTTCGTTTCGTGCTTGTTTACTCGGCATTTTCAACACAGGGTATTTAAAAACTTTCACTTCAATGTGGTTTTTGATATGTACTTTCAGCTGTTTCATTTTTTTTCGTGCCGTATAATGACTTTCATCTGCTAACATTAGCTTTCCTCTACTCGAGAGCAGAGTAAATGAGGAGTTGTTCGAGTGGCTGTCAGATGAATATTCGAACAGGCGTAAAGTTAACTCGGATAACTTTTTGAACACCTCAAGGTGAAGTCTCGCCCCACGTGCTGAAATGCATGTTTTATTTTTCACTTTTTTTTTTTATTCTGAGAAGAAAAGTTGAAATGTGCGCTTATGCCGGGAATTCTATTTACCTTTTGGTAATATAGAATTTGAACTGTTAACGTATATTTAGACCCCAATCAGTCAAGCAATATCTATGTTCTAAATTTACTCGAACGAATACGGCCTGAATAAACGTTGAAAGCTCAACTAAGATTCTTGTATTGTAGCGCAAGGTCAATAGAAATCACACCAGTCACACTTTTCTTCTCAATACGTGGTGTGAGAACCCAGCTAATGCTTAAATGTTGGCTAACCTACCCTGCCCTCGTGAGTTTCTTAAACGCCTGGTGTTGACTCGCTGTTACCAGGCACCGGGTGAGGCGGTGGAGGCGGCCCTGGAAGCTGGATACAGACACTTCGACACAGCCTACGACTACGGCACAGAGGCTTCTATAGGTGAGGTGCTGAAGAAGTGGCTGCAAGCCGGCAGGCTCAGGAGGGATGAACTCTTCATCGTCACCAAGGTGAGTCGCCTATGTCGTGTGTATTGCTTACGTCGGGATTAAATACTTATCTCGTAGAATTAACCTTACAGATTAAGGCAATGCACTTTATTTTTTCTTCTTTTTTAAGATAATAATTTTATTAAGCTTAAACTAGAGCAGATACGAAAATTCTTTTTGGCGTTTTGTTATAAATGGTTTTTGCCGTGATAGCTAACTTTTTCAAAGCAAGAAATTGTACGGTTTCGACAAAAATAAGTCAGTTAACCAGAATTTCGTTAAATACATAATTAGATAAAATTTGCTGTCTTGAATAAAATCAGTTAACATGGGGAAGACGATTTTAAACAAAACTGCCAAACAGATTTTTAATATCTGGTCTCGCTCAGGCGTAAAAAATTAATGTTGCTAAAAAAAATTAGAAACTAGACAGCATGGCTTAAAACAATGCTCCTGAGACCTGTTGAGAATGCCCGAATTTTTCCATTGTTATGCAAGTATTTGTGAAACATACAAAAAATGTTAATTAGTACTTGGTAAGTTTACAAGAAAAATGTACCTTATATATTTAGTTAGTTTGTGTTAGTTAAAAGTTACAACGTTTAAATTAATTTTATACATTTTATTAGTTAGCTCGTCTTCTAGATTAAGGCGTTAATTTTAAGACGAAAAAATATATATGTGAAAAATATCTGCTTTTGCAGCGCACACGAAAAGTTAACGAAGTAAATTTTCGTGGATAATTTATTTGCAAATAAATAAGTTTTTTCTCGAGATGTTCTAGTACGGTATTTTGCCCACGCTATAGTCGCCTCACTGAATCCTCACAGGGGTTGAACCCACTTTTATTAGGGATGTGGGAAAAGCATACGTTGCCTTTGGCCGGCAATGTTTATCGGGCACTCATGTAACTCCATTATTGCAGGCTTGTCCTCAGAGGCGGATGTATTCTGTTGCGAGCTGGTGTTGGGTAGTTTACTTAGTCACGTGACCAGGTTTATTTAATACCACCAAGCAATGTCTACATTCGTGATAGCAGTTCAAGGTTATTAGTTTGCGCAATCCAAGTTAATTCTACGTGTAGATTTAGAAAATATTATACTAAATGCGACATCCACAGATTGAAAACCCGTTGTTTTATGTATATCATACTAGCAGAACACGGCAGACGTTGTCGTACCTGCGCATATATAAAATGGATGTTGGCCGAATTTAGAAACTCCCCTCTTTCTGTATTCCCGAAATATCATTATTTTGTGGTAATTTTAACAACCCCGTACCACGCTACAAGAGTATTTCTCTAGGTAGGGCAGCTTTCGACCCCGCCAGTTAGCAACAACTATTGCGATCAATAACGCATGAACTGAGCTTAATATTCTTATATATTTTATAAATACCTTACTACCACATTTGCCCACAGGCAACAGTAATACAAATACACAACTTAATTCTCAATTTATACTTTTCACACATCAGCAAAGTCTTTAATCTGTTCACATATAATGAATCGGTTGGTAACATAGAAGGGTAACGAAATATGATAATGCTGTATTGTCAACGGCGTGTTCAACGTATCTTAAAAAATAGTGTGGTTTATTATTAGGCCTAAGCTACTTTACGGGGCACTATCATCGTTATGTTCCGGGCAGGATGGGACTGCGTCGGTTTACTGTTAGCCACACCGGCTCGTTCCAGTCATACACGGCACCAATGACAGAAAAAATCCAAACCCAGTGGTGGTTTGCAAAGTGCACTTAAAATAATTCATTTTATTTAACCCCGCTGATAATAATCGGATAAACAACAGAAAACTTAAAACCCGATTTTAATATTTAGCAGTTACGGACATTAGCGGCAAACTATCGGCATGCTTGACATTTACCGCTAGCATAATTGCTAAATTTTTTTCAATCGACATACCTTGAGCACTACGTGGACGTGAAGACAAATGTGCAACTATCTTCCCTAAAACCTGAGGCTTGAATGGGAGCGGGCGAAGCATGTCACAAATCTGTAAAATAAAAAAAATAAAAAAATTAAAAAATTGCCGCCAGGAGCGTTGGCTACGCATTCCACTCCATGAGTCAAATCCAATACCTTCTTCTCGGGGCGCATGTTCACATGACCTACTGCCGAGTTCAAAACACAGACTTGTAGTATATAGAGTTGGCATCAGTGAGTCCAACTAATGAAGCAACATCTGCGTAGACCATTGCAAGATTTCTTATTCCTATATTTTACTGTTGGAACGGTTTATGGTCATTACCATTTTTAACTTAATGTTCGATTTCGCATAAATTCAACATATCAAATAAAATCCTGCGTGTATGATCAATAAGAAATACGCTAATTTCACACGCATATTTCTTTAAAAATGGTAACATAGCCTAAGCATGATAGGTATGAATATATTTTTCGCGTACTTTGTCTGCACAGACATATTTTGCTACTTAGTGTACATAGTTGTACATAAAATTTACATTTATAGAGCTGCCGATTTCGCAGAGTCTATTAATGTGAAAGTCACGATTAAAGGAGACTGCCATAGTAACGAAACAGACGAATCGCTATGATAAGGTTTTTACTCCATTCCATTAATAATGAACTATTAATTGAAATAATGTTACAAATAAATATTTTGACCAAAAAGATTTTGAAAGTTTACGAGAAGTAGTCGCTTAAACATTCCTACATCTTAGTTTTGACATAAATCTTACAAATTTTCAAGCGCGTTTATTAATTCGGAAATTTTATAATTTATCAAAATCATCTATTGCTAATATTTTCCACTTTTAGGGTTGTAATAAAACATACATTAGGGAAGATTTTGTGATTATGAAACCCCACGAATCAATATTCTTTTTTACATTTTGCTCAACACGTAGTATGTAACAGAGATTTTTTGATTCGAAGTTATGTGAAATCAGCAGCTTTATAAATGAAAACTTTGCATAAACTGTCGAACACAATATACATGCATATATACATACATATATACATACATATATATGCAAGTATTAGACAATAAAAAAAAATATCTTACACCAGCAATTCCTATTTAATTTGTTTCTGAACAAGAACAGCATCTGAATTCAGTCCCAGGAAATGTATTGAAATGTGTAATGCATTGGTGTACCTGTTAACTATGCACAATAAAATAACCGTAGGAAATAATTAATTAATGCTTGACTATGAATTTAAGTTAAAATAGTTGCTGAAAGTTCAAAATATGTAAATTTTTTACAATGTTGTGCTGGCGAAGTTTTCCTGGCTGCGTATTTTGTAGAATTTAAGACACAATAATACTTCTGAAGATACAGACAGAGAACACGGATCTTTTATTTCAAAGCGCTCCTGTGCACCGAAATTTCCAAATTAGTATGCCATTGGTAACATTGTTTTAACTTATCAGATTTTCAACAGGTGGGATGTAAAGTAAAGTAGTTATATTTGTAGTGATGATTAAAATATCAGTAGCTTTAAGTAACTACCTTATTAGCAGAATATTAAAAACGGCATACGCGTGACATTTTTTTTTCCGTACTAGGAAAAGTTAATGTGGAATGATATGTGTAGAAAAATATACAATTTATTAGCAGGCAATAAAAATACGTTTAATATTTTTCCAAGTTAACTACAATGTAAGGACAACTTATGGGAAGTGATACTTCCTCACAAAATAATGTACCTGTACCGAATATGGCCCCAGTTCTCAATATGGCCCGCTAGTCGACATTGTGTGGTAATGCCGATATAGATGCGGGATCGATACACACTAGTCTCCAGTATATGAACATGCACCATCCATAAATATGTGTATTACATCATCCATGTGTTATATTAGTAATATAATTAATGACTTAGGCACACATTATTTGTGAAACTTAAGCAGACCATATTCGGCACAGGTACCTTATTAACTTTTCTTGCAGAAAATGCTCATTTCTTTTGGGAAACAACCTCCTCTCCTTCTTTGCCCTGTAATTTTAAGATACAATTTGGTTTCAGGAAATGCAGTAACTATAAATTGCATAGCACAAAATTTATTGTTTTTTAAATAAAACAGTGGTTTTCCATTACAATTTCTTAATTGAATTCATCCTGTGGCATTAGCAACGGCATACATGTACAATATTCCATAAAATGGCTAGTACTAAGTTGGAAAATGGTTTTACACATGAAATACAGATTAAAAAAAAGTAGTTTGGCAATATTTCTACAGAAATGTGTGATATCATGTCATCTTATGCAGTTAATTATTACATATTTTTACTTGGATTGGCATTTATGCAAAAACAAAGGATACAGCAATTTTAATTGAATGAAAATGTCATTGTAAACAATTTTCATAATTTGAACTGTGCTAGATACAAATATGAAATATAGTTTTTCTTGCTATAGTTTTTTGTTAGTAAATAAATGCCACAGTGGACTAATATAAATGTAGTATTTCAGCTGCCGCCCGTTGGAAACAGGGCAGAGCTAGTGGAAACGTATTTGAAGAAGTCATTGGAGGCGCTCCAGCTAAGCTATGTGGATCTATATCTGATTCATTTTCCTGTGGGCTTCACCGTGTCAGAAGACCGAAGCAAGAGGGGTATCGACATGAGTACAGACCACATAAGTCTCTGGAAGGTACAGTTTACGACGTGAAAACATCACTATGTATACAATAGTGTTGTGTTTTCACACCTTCTTTATGAAAGGTTTATATAAATATATTAATGATTTTATCTGCTACCACAAATTATGTAAGTTGGATTGCGTGCTGGAAACAGAAGACGGACACAAAATATAAATTGACTGGTGCCTTAAACAGTTCGTGTAGAGCGAATATAACAGATTATTTAATATATCAGTATTCAGAGGAATCACTATAAAATAAGAAAAGTAAATATAAGGCAGAGTGACAAGCAAATTTATTATTAGTTAGAATGTTGGGCATTTGTGAGCAGTAGAAACGGAAAAGTAGAAAACGAATACAATCACAAAGTGCGTATAGCACAGTTATCATTTAAAATAACAAACAGGTTCAAGCTAACCCTTCAAATAATATGTTCCCTGGAGTGCTCCGGACAGTCTAAATCAAATTAATGTTAAACATGCTGTCAGGTAGACAACAGACTAACAAGTAAATTAATGTGCATCATTAATCTTTACCAAAATTAAATAGTTAGTAACATTCATCGTTGTAATGATAGGTGATAAGTGTTGAGTTATGGTGATGACGAAACACACAACGTTGTTAGAGTTTATACAGTTGTGTCGAACTTATCTGAAAGTAGTGCAGAGCACTCATCTCGGGAAAGGACGTGCAGAAACAGTACCAGGCGGCCACAGTGGTATAATGTAGGTTTTCAAGGAAACAGCCTCCAAAGGTTGGACAACCACAGGTAGAAATGAGCTCCGGTATCGGGAAGTAATTGAAGTTGAGCTCAGAGACGTAAAACTTAGACGTAAGCTTAGATTTTAAGATAACACAGGTTGTGGAATGCGGAACCTTCCACTGAAACAAAATAAATGAAAGTGGAGAATTAATAAACGGACGAAGCAAACAAAACAATGTAGAGACGCAGTAGGGAAACTTACCTCGGAGGGTAGACCAAATGACTTACATCTGGAAATGCGTAGAAATTATAAAGTAAATAGAACGAATGCCTGCAAAAATCACTTCTGCACTTAAGCAAAATACTACACACTACATGACGTAAGAAACATGAAATTTACATAGTCCCGTAAACTAATTCCTACCTAAACACGGGAGCAACATGATCATACGTCGTCATGTTTATGCATATAGAGGCGGTAGAATGTGCGGAAATAACGGGCGAGACAATCCTCGGTAATGCTAAAATAGTTCAGAGCGCGGCCTCTAGATCGTTGGGGGATGTTTAAAACGGCCAATGAGGGCGCAAAAACGAGCTTAAGGGCGCGATGTACAGCAATTTTGATCACCATGTTTTCAATTTTATTTGTACCAGACATTTTTTATTTGTTTTCGACACAAAATGTGACTTAATTTTGCCCTTATAATTTTTTATCTCTCATTGTTTTCGCGAAATGGTTTGCTAAAGTAAAAATTTGTATTTTTCCGTTTTAAGAACTACACTAAAACCAACCGATATACCAAACTGAAAAAAATTCCCAGTGGACAAAGATGTCGCAGGTTACAATTTCACGTGCATAAAAACAAAGAATAAAAATTTTACATATAAATGTTGAAATTTAAAAAAAAAATATTTTTTAAAAAATTCAGTATTTCATTTAATACAAATATTTTTTATTTTTATGGTTTAACATAGCGTAACTTGTAGCATAAAACATCGTTATTTTCTGTGACATTTTTTTTTTCATTTTGATAAGTGAGTTGGCCTTAGTGTCGTCCTTAAAACGAAAACATGCAAGTTTTGGCTTCAAATAGCCATTACGCAAAAACTTTGCGATATAAAATAATTATAAGAGCAAAATTAAGTCACATTTTGTGTCGAAAACAAGGAAAATAACATCTGGTACAAATATATTAATAAAACATGGTGATGAAAATTGCACTACACCGCGGCCTTGACACGACGTCAAGCAGCAGCCTTATGTGGTCGCTTGTCTGAACTCAGAGACGTGAAATAAAACATAGTACAGCAAGCTGAGAAAAACTGCACGAAAGTAAATGATCGATCCTTCAATCACTAATAAATGCAAAATTCAATTAATAAATCTATTTCATACTTAAAATAAAAAAAAAAAAATATGTGCCAAAAAGTGTCAATTAAAATAGCATAAATCTGATAAAACAGCACAACTAGGAAACACAAACCAGTAACACCTGCAATATGTTACCAGCGCGTGAGAGAGTAACCTGATATTAAGAACGTAATATGAAATGTAAATTAATGCTAGAAGGATATGCATGTAAATATTTTAACGCAACTTCACTCGCGTGGTTCTAAATGAAATGCTAGAGTTTTGCTCAATAGCACACCAATTCTCTGTGCCAATGATTGACGCTCTATTGACAAAATATACAGAGTAAAACTAAAAAGCACTACATTAGAATGTTAATATATAATGTTGTGTACCAAGCGTTAAGTTGAATTAAACACCAGCATTAATTTACACATGTATAACAATATATGTACAATGTAAACAACCTAAACGCTTAATTTATTTATTGTTATAATTTAATGATACTAAAGATTATGTAAAAAAAATTCTATTCCGTTTGGCAATCATAAATGCAACAGCAGTTGCCCTCGGGTTTGCCCGCGTGCATTATATAATTAAATCTTATATATTTTGAACATACCTTTAAAAAATTATATGTTGCTTGCTTAATTCTATACGAAAACAATATGCTGCTCATAAACTTATAAAAGATTACAAATTATAAATAAATAGTACTTTGTGTAGCTCATGTAATTTTATTTTAAGTGTTACATGTAAGAATAATGAGTCCCGAATACAAGGGAAACGTTCAAATCCGATAACGATTACGGAGATTAGTATAATTGTTTATCACGTTTCGTTACAGTATTTTATACATAACTGTCCGTAGCTATAGTAAACAAAACGCACGTAAACTCGGAATATAGTTATAATTCCGATTCATTTTAATTCCACAGGAACTACACATTTTTCCGGGATATAAAGTACTTTGTACATTGTTCTAGACCTAGAAAATATCAACAGCAAATTTAAACAAAATCCGTTTTGCCGACTTTGCAAAACAGCTAACACCACAGAAACCGTGCAGTATCCTGTGTGTTATTCCAAGACCTTGGACACCATCATGCTAAATTTCTTCCAAATTCGTTCAGCACTTTAAACACTAAGAGATAGTTGCAGAATTGCGCTCCAGATATATCCAACAGAAATCGTGATTTTCTAGGGGGTAAAAATTAGTTTATGTCAATTCTCGGCACATATACTCCCTCTGTGCAAAAAATTATGTCGAACCATTGCTCTGTTGCTACGTGAAAGGACAAACAAACAAACACGCACTTAGTACTTATAATAATAAATTAGTTATGATGAAGGTGACAGTATGTCAAGCCACCAGCGTCTAAAGATAAAGAGTGCAGTTTATTTATGAGTAATACACCGGAGAAAACATAAGAGTATACAGCGCTCTAGTTTAGTTTAGTTTATCGCATCCTTGGATCTTTTTTGTGTACACTTTTGCACAAAGATATCGGACAAGTCATATTTACAATATACAATCAAATGAATAAATTACATAGGTTATACATTTCAAATTAGACACTTAAAGAGCGGAATTCAGCATTTCTTGTCGGTTTGGGCTCGCATGTGGGCTCACGTCAGCATTCTTCATAGTCTGCACATGCAAAAGAAAAAAAAAAGCAAGGGAAGAAACAGAATCTTAACCCAGAACAAATAATTAAATAAGTATCTCCACTGTCATAGATCCACTCAAATACTCATCGACTATGTAAAAAGCATTAAGGATTAAGACATCTTTAAGGTGTTTTTTTAATATTTTTGTGTTAGCTAAACATGCATCTTGCAGGTGGCTGGGGAGTTTGTTAAACAACTTGCAAGCTGTGTATGAAGGACCTTTTTGCTATAAGGTCAAGTTGACAAGAGGTATATGTAAAAGGTTTTTACTTCTAGTGTTATGTTGATGAAAGTGTTCATTCGTATGGAAAAACTTCTGATTTTTGGAGATAAATGTCAGCAATGAGTAAATATATTCACAGACCAAGGAATTTTTAAAAAGGGGTCTACAGGGTTCAGTCTGTTTTCCCCCGTGAATTATTTTTACAGCTCTCTTCTGCATACGGAAAACCTTATTTCTGTCAGAGGAGTTACCCCAAAACATGATACCATAATTCATAATAGAGTGAAAAATATGCAAATTATACAGTCAACACCGAATCTTTGTTTAATATACCTGCTACGTTACGCAGAGCGAAACATGCAGCGCTCAGTTTTGGAATGATGTGTTCAATATGTGTTTTCCAATTCAATTGACAATCAACATATAAACCCAAAAATTGCATGTCTGTGGCTTTATTGATTTCTGCAGTGCAGCAATGAACATTTATCGTTGGCTGATTAGTGATTACTAGTTTTGTGGCAAACCGTAAGAAATTGTTTTTTTCTGTGTTAAGATTTAATTTGTTTCATATAAACCATGCATCTAATTCTGTAAAGTAGTGTTGGCTAGCTGATTATATTCTTCTTCTGATTTTCCTGATATTATGAAACTGGTGTCATCTGCAAATAAGGTAGGTATAGAACTATTGTTTAGGCAGTCAGGCAGGTCATTTATGTAAACCAGGAATAACAGAGGTCCAAGAATTGAACATTGAAGAACACCATGTCTTATCTTACCTGGTTTTGAATAAACAATTTTTGAGTCTCCCCTAATGCAAACTTGTTGTTGTCTATTTGATAAATACGAGTATATGCGTATAGTGTTGAGTAATAGAAGAAGGGGCGACCAGGGCGCGGCCTAGAGGCGGAGCAAAGAGTCTCTCTTCTGAAACGCGTAAACTTCAACCCGTGCTTTTGCAACTTCTATACCTATTCATTGAGATGATCTTATTATGATCTGTAGAAAGAATTTTGCGTTGGGAAGTGGTGCATTCGAACATCTTATGTAAACGCGGAATACTTTATGCAGTACTACTATTTACGCATTGCCGCTATTGAAAGTGGTTTTCATAATACAGAGGCGCGACAAGACCAACGCTTGTCGCCAGCGACGTAGTCCTGACACATCTTCATAATAGAGCGATTAAATATCGCAGGCCGCTGGCGACACGAATTTGTGCTGCCGTCTATTGCTCTGAGAAATAATTTAAAAATTGTAAAAGTCTTTAGAAGAAACGTGAACGAAAAATATACAAATGATAAACTGTTTAATATTCTCTCAACAATTCAAATAAATGAATATCAAACAAAAAACAGAGTTCGCATTTGCTACCGAAAAGTAATGTAATACAAATGCATTTGTTTCTCGAACTTACATTAACTAACACTAATACCGATATTTTAATGTAATTTTATTAGTATAAAATTGATTTTTAAATTTGTTCTAACTTGAAAAATAGTTTCATGAGTGTTAAAATGTAAACAACCTTTCTTCTTCTTGTATCCGTCGCCAGCGATGAGCGTCAAATCCAACGTCAGCCACTCGTACAATGTACCCGACGCCCGTCGCTGGCATCAAGGCTCTGATTGGCTGACGCTCGTCGTTAAGCGTCACCTCACTCTATTGTGAAAAACGCTTAAGGGTGCATTTGTCACATTCAAGGGGTCTCACTTTTTGTATAAAATATTAAAATTAATTATGGTTTCTAATGGATTGGCATTTCTAAATTTCCCGTTAAATACTAACGGTTCCTATGAAATATATATTTTAAATGCAAAATGTGTGTTTGACATATCTATATCTGGAGCAACGACAACTTGTTATACAATTGGATCATTCATTCGTTTACTGATAGTTTTGTTGTCTTTTGTATTTAGACCTTGCCTTCATAGTGATATTTTGGGGAGGTTCATTTTTGTGTTTCATTCCAATTCACAACTACAAAGAAAGAAATTTAAGTAAAGTTGTAAGTAGAACTCGATAAACAACGCATATAATATCCTGCAGTGTCGTGGTGAAGTCAAACTTATCACATTACAGCCAACGTGACAAGAAAGATGAGGGCCTATTAACGCATATTATCACTACAGCTAAAACAAAAGCGAGGGCTTAGTTTTACATTGACCTGGGCCTCACATCCTCATAAAACGGCTCTGTATATACGTTGGCAATTACTGTTTGTAAGTAGACAGAGGCTTGTTGTCAGATAATTTTTGTTTTTACACTTCTAGCGTTACTTTCTCTACAATTTCCTCTTAACCATTCCGTATTGAGTACTACAATGTTGGCATCAATTGTATCCACATTATTACTGTTATTTGCTGCAGCATATCAGATCCTGCAATTAAGCCGGATCGTCACGAATACGTTGACGAAATGTATCCGTGTGTGAGGTCGCCAGAGGAAACAATTCAAACTGGGAACAGTGCCTGCTAGGTTTTTTAAATAACTTAACAATATTTGAGAAAAGAGCAAAAGTACCGAAGTATTTTCGGTAACCATTTGAGGAGGTTTTAATGTTTCAAAATAAGTTTGCCAGGTAAAGCAAAAGAATCTCACTGACTTGAATTAAAATATCATATTTAAATGAAACACTAGCGAGTTTGACATAAACAAATGCTGAAGAGTGTTTAATGAGATCAGGGCAAGTGCAAGGACATTTGGCACCCTTAGGCGAAGAACCTGAAGCTCCTGACCTCCGTTAATTTATTGTTGGCTTCAATTTATCTTCGTATTACAACCCTACTTGGCTTTCTTTGATTTTTTTCTTTGTTTCATTGTTGAAAAACATTTGGCAATCCTTGGAATTTTCAACTTTATACTTTCCACACACACATATGCATACAAAATGAAATAGAAAAGTCACGGTTAAATAATGCACTGACAATAAAATAACTAAAACAGAGTCGACGAAAGTAATATCCTCCACGATACTAGTGAATCGATATTTTCAACTCGTAATATTTACTTTTTCGACTAACTGAAAATTCCAAACACGCAAAATTTTGTCATTTTAATAACCTTTCATGTTAATTTTTAATAAACAACGTTGTTCCAATAGCCCTTCAAATTTACGTCCGCTAATAAATATCTCCTCAATAAAAAGTCTCATCGAATTATGACGAGTAGTTCCGATTTTATCGCCGATTGAATATTCCAGTCGTTTGATCAACATCTTGACTTTCCATACCCCTTAACTTTCACTGATGTATCCTGCTAACCCGTTGTTCACCTTCAAAATGAATTCCCACATGTAACATTAACGTTGCAGTTAAACTTTTTTATTATTATTACGAGCAAACATTTTTTGTATTGCTAACTTGTTGAGTGACTCAGGCGAAGGCAATGTTAGTCAGTAGTGGCTTGTACTTGTCACAGGCAATGGAGGCACAAGTAGATGCAGGAAGGGCACGCTCCATTGGCTTGTCCAACTTCAACGCTCGTCAGGTAAAGCGCATAGTGAAGGCAGCCAGAATTCCACCAGCCAACCTGCAGGTGGAGTTGAATGTCTACTTCCAGCAGAGAGAGTTGGCAGCCTTCTGCAAGGCCTTGGATGTCACAGTGTGTGCCTACGCACCTCTGGGGTCACCTGGCCTATCAAAATCTCCCAAGTGAGTAGGCGAAAATGTCATACGATAAGCATTGCCACTCTTTAAAATTCCTTTGAACGCAATAATAAAAAAGTACTACAATGCATCTTGAATTTTCTTTATTTCTTATGCATTATACAAATAAATAAACATCGTATTACGTACCGTAGTCTTAGAACTAGTATAGCGTTTCTTTGTCGAAAGCCGTAAAGTTAACAATATTAGAGAGAATTTATAGACAAAATTGACAAAAATGTAACAAAAAATAACGATAACATTTCCCAAATAAATTTATTGACCCAGTTAAGCCATTGTGGTACTGCTTAATGTATCAAATTTCTGGGTTTCTTACAGTTAAGCTACCAAAAATTTTGATACTTATTTAGTAATTAGCTGGAATACTTATTTGCAACGGGTTAAAATTTTGTGCATAGAATGATGCATTAAAGTATCGGAGATTCTATATAATCTTATATGTCTGATACTACACAAGGAAATGAATATTAATGATTCACAGTAATCTATGATACGTTGTAGTTTAAGTGTCCACTGTACCTCTGATGTACAAATTCTTGGTTTTTAAGTCGTTAATATTTGATTTAGAGTACATTTAATTTTTTTTCAGATGGAATTAATTTAATGTATATATGTTCTTTAATATTTTTGCACTAAATTTACTTTATGCATTTAACTAAATTTGTAAATAGCGACAGAAAAATAAAAGTTTTTTTCTCTCGTTGTTTACGAATTGCATTACAAATAATGCAAATTTAGCGCAAACAATGTTAAAGAACATATACATAAAATTGGTTCTATCTTTTTACTTTATAACAACTATTAAGGGTTAAAAACCAAGAATTTGTACATCAGGGGTTATAGCGGAATCTGAATGGCGACTCAAAAATTAGTGGAGAAAATTTTACAAGTGCCAACAAGTATACGAGGAATTTGTAATTTAACTTGGTGAAATATTAGATTTTCCTTTGTCATACTACGTCTGATGTGTTGTGTCATATTGTTTCAGACTATAGATGAAGGTTAACTGCAAAAGAGATGTTTTTAGTTGTTATTTATGTCGTCTTTCTTTTTTTAGTTTACTCTTAATCGAATGTATGTAAATATAGGACTGTATTAGTCTTCAATGAACACTGGGGTTTTACAGGTTACCGTTGAATGAGCCAGTGGTCCAGGCAATTGCCAAGAAGCACGGCAAGACAGCAGCACAGGTCCTTCTGAGGCACATCATCCAGAGAGGAATCATCGTAATACCAAAGAGTTCTACTCCCGCTCGCATTAAGGAGAACATCCAGGTCAGTAGTTATATATAGCACCACACTTCACCCGTCGACATTCATGTTTATATTTGGTCGTGACCAGATGGTTGTCTTTCGTAAATATGTGAGTAAGAACTTCATTTCATTGTAAATACAGTTACAAGTATTAGGCAAAAGTAGTTCTACGACAGCTGAAAATTTTTCTTTATTTGTGTAATGATATTTGTAATAACAGAACACATGACATATTTACTTAATTGGCTGAACACCAAACCATATTATTTGTTATGGTGAATAATATGTCATCGTGGCTTCTCTTTGTTTGTACTGCTCCGTTTAAAAGTAACTTAAACGCTCCGTTTTAAAGAAAGTTATTACAAAATAATTTTAACCATGTGACTGCAGTTTTGTAATGAGAGTTCCAAGTAGGTAGTTTGATTCACATTTCAGCAAAATAACCTTTAAAAACTAGCGTGTGGTTAAAGTGGCAGATTGTGATAGTGAACTGCACGTTTTATTAGGATACTCCCGGTTCCAAATACCTTGTATTTGGCCACTACTTTACCCTCACTTTATCTTAAGTTTCCATTGTGTATAACCATACAGAAACAGCCAGCAATATCAGGTCTTTTCCCTTACAGATTGTCTTTCATGTAAATTATAAAGGAAATTATACACAACATTAGCCTTGGTGGTTGGTACAGAGAAAGCCAAATAATTTTAAAAAAAATTCAATAATTTAATCAAATTCAGCTGCAAATCAGGCAACCATTTCTATAGAAATATTACTAGAGATAGGGACATTTAAAATTACCTGAAACTATTTAAACCTTGATAAATTGTTGTACAAACCCATAACTTATAACAATACGAATTTTCATAACACTACCGTCTCAAAGTATATAGAAAATATGTTCTGACTTTTGTGGTAGTGTTAGCCACCTTGAGATTAGTCTCATAATTATTGTGGATCTTTTTCATGCCACATTATTGGTGACGTACTTGAAACATTTGAGTTTTTATTATAAGTGAGGCAGCCATTTAGAACGTAGCATATGCAATATTGACCAGCAGCCACAACATTTGCAACGAAAGATCATATACTCTTATTAGGCCTGTACATTCCTCATCTATGTGACTTCCAATGTGAAACAGACATTCAGGCATTTTATGATTGCTTTCTCACAAGTCTGTGCTACATGCCGTCTCGGATGTATCGCTAGAATATCATAGAGTTAAAAGGGCGTACTTGTTAAATGTGTTGCTCTTAAATTGATGAAAACTCATGAGTTCTGGCCTGGAACAGTTTCTTGAACATATTTATATGCATAACAAAACTGAGTGTTAATATTAAAGTTCGTTTGATGACCTGTGCGTAAGTTGAAAAATCAGTTACAAGAAGTGAACTGTAAAAAAACACGTTGTATTTGTGATACGGTAAGAACAATTTCTTTGTTTATTATAGGTGTTCGATTTCCAATTGGACGAAGAAGACCTGGAGAAACTGAATGCTCTCGACGAAGGTTCCAAGGTTCGGAGGAACAAAATGAGGCCAGGGTGAGTGCTTGAACCAACTCTTAATGAGACTGACCTCATACATCACAAACTATCGAAACATAATAGCTCTGATGTTCAAATCATATTTTAATATTCAATTTTCTATATTTTTCCCCGAATTAATATTCGGGTTTTACGTTACTCTACTTGCATAAGTAATAAAGTTTAGCTAATTATTCAACATTCATTGCTTCAGTTCCGAAGGGAGGTTGATTATATAGATCATGAATTATACCTGTGTTGATGTGAGGATAATTATTCAATATTAATTTCGTGAGCATTAAAATTATGCTGAACTATACAAACTTGATTTCGCTATTACTGAAATGTGACTGCATAATTTATCATTCAATTCCAAAGTAGCCTGCCTACTAAGATGAAAATTATTATTTAACATTTACTACATTAGTTCCGACGAGTGTCTCAATTATTCAACGTTCATTACCCAAGTACTGAAGTAAGGCTGGGTTATTTAACATCCACTACCCAGCACCGACACAAAGCCAAATTACTCATCATTCAAAACATAAGAACTGAAATGAGAAAAAATTGACTTGAAGTAAACATTAACAAAATAAACAGTTTATGTAGGGCCCTACTCATTTGGTAGGATGTAGGACAAAAATTACTTAAACAATTTATGCCATCTTTCCAAACTCCTAATGAGATTTGCTAACTCAATCCACCTACAAATATTCTGATATTGAAGACGGTCATAATTATGGCGCTAAAGTTCCAAGCACGGTCGTAGAAGAACAGGTCTGGACACTCGCCTAGAAACTTGACCCCCTTGTTGTTTGGCTGTAGCTCACTAAGTTCACGACAATGCTATAGGTTTTTGGCGCTGCTGTTAGGGCGGTCGGCTCAAACTCCGCCCACTTCCTCCCCACTAAGATAAACAATTTATCAAAACTTATTTTTTATCAAGTTATGAAATACTTTCTTCGCTCACAAATTTAAGAAAAGGCTCCAGCAATCTTTATTTACTTTATAAATTTAACAATGGAAAAAAAGTGGACGAAGTTTGAGTCCGACCGCCCGGAAAACAGCGCCAAGAAGTACGTCATTCTCGGTAACTTGACGAACTACAGCCAAACAACAAGGGGTCAAGCAAAATACATTGTTAGATAGGCGAGTGTCCAGACCTGTTCTTCTACGACCGTGGTTCCAAGTATAGCACAGACATGGTTTACTATAATTTTACAGTCCTCTACTTTTTTTCTTCATAATCGGTCCTTTAAATAATGTATGAAAATCGAATGTATTGAACTTGAATGACAATCTTCACTCTCATGTCATGCAACGTGTTTTGTTTTCTAAAGGATTTCATCAATAACCGCACATTTCAATGAAATATTGTTAAATCGCGTACGTTGGCTACTTTTTTATTCACAATTATTTCCCATAGATTTCAGTAATAATTTCAACACTGCTGTGGCGCAACAAAATGCTGGTACATAGTCAGAAAATCACGCATTATTTTTCCAGTGTTGACTGGTTGTTCGGTTTTTAGTAACTGTATTAAAGTTTGAATTCAGGTGTTTGAAAGTAGAACTGAGTGCTAATCACTGACGCATGAAATTTGGTAATTTATGAACGTTGATTAAAAATGAATACATGTAAATATATATTTAATTGGGTAATTTTTAGATTCGGATCGTAACCTAATATCATTTAACTAAGAGGCTCATAATATAAACCAAATTATGTTTAAATAAAATTCATACTAGTGCTTACTGTATTTTCTGTTGAACTCGGACAAATATTTAACCGAACAAAATAATATCACTATACACAAACTTAGTGATCAAAAATATAAGTGACACAGTGAAACGTAAGTATAATGCATTATAACTACAGTAGTATCATGAATTTAAAGGTGGGCCAGTTGTTACATTACCTAAATAACTTGTATTTCTGATCATGTTTCAGATCAGAGGCACATCCTGAGTATCCATACGTAGATCCATACTAGTACATAGGATATTCCAGGCAGTAAAGAAGAAAAACGAAGCACGTAAAATAAGTTGCGGTGATTTGAAAGTCACTAACTGTACCTGATAAATAATAAAGATTATTTACGCTTTTTGGTAGTTTTAAAATATACTGTACTGCGTTCAAGGGTACATTTTCCAACTACGTTTTATGTTTTTCACAAACATGAACATGGATGTGAATTAGTCATCACTGTGGGTTATTGGCACATTTCCGTTTAATTAATATTTAGCATTCTTTAGATGCTGCAGTGCAGACTAGCAAGCTAAGATCACATGTTATCTTTAACGGCGATTCATCTGAAATAATAATCAATAGGAAAAATTCCTACTTTTTGTCATATTTTTATTTAAAAAAATAGCTAAAATTAATGACCAACGGTACTACACATTCTTTGTGTCTGTGTAACTCCAGTAAAACTTAAATAAAACAAGCAGTCTGTTTAGCGCGGCAAGAAACGTGAACCGCCATGTTGATGTCCCTGTGACGTCAAGATACTGTACATTTTAATGTATGTAACACACAAACGACAGCAGTATACGTTCAAGTTGCGAATTTGTGATAAATCAAGTAGTTTATGCCGTAAAATTGAGTATGGCTTGAACTAAGAGTACAAATGCGTATACTAGTTCGTTGGCGCAGCAATAAAATGCAACTTCCTCGGAATAAAATCGTAACTTTAGTACTGTCTGATAAATCAAGGCGTACTGCATGGTTTAAGCTTCAAGAAGAGACCTAATAGTCTTCAATTAACGACAAAAATACAGTTTACGTATGTAATGCTGTATTATGTACAACATGACACGGTTAGCATAAAATAAATTAGTCCTCGTAAGTTAAAAATTGCAGTTAATAGCGCGTGTAGTTTGCCACGAAATCCCTGCAGCTGTAGTGTTTTGGCTATTCCACTGGCTGCGGCAACGTCGTTATATAATAGGCGAGTTCAAGGCACCCGTGATTGGCCGATAATTCGAGGGATGGGCGGGGTTTTGCGAAACTTGCCTCGTAAAAACTACTGAGAGAAAAAACTTACTTGTAATAAAATAATTGACCTGCCATCTTGTTTTACCGAATCTCACAACCAGAATGTTCTATCATAGTCTGTGCCAGGTTTGGTTAAACGCATTCCAAATATTAGCTCGATAGATTCACTTTTTGTACGCATGTGAACTTCGTTCGGCTGAATTTTCAAACCTAAACTTATGGTTATAAACCGAACCTGAAACATTAAAATGAGTTAGTAGTAAATTATTATCTCTCTGGAATTTAAATTAAATTTACGTAAACTCAAACCTGTAACTAAAATGTCGCAATGTGTCAGAGTTACTATGCTGTCTTCACTCCTTTGAAATCAAAAGTGAAATAAATCTTCGTTGTTGGCTACCAAATATACAACCACGCATGTCCAAACAACGGGTGAATTCCCTGAAATAACTTTTACGTAACCGGGTTCGCTGAATTGTATCAGTTTTTTTTTTAAAGTCGATGAAAAATTCCAATACACACAATAGTGTCTGGCGTGCGGTGGCTAACCAAAATAAGTAAGACTACGTCATAAATATGTTAGCCAATAAGAACGCGTTTTCAAGGCTTGTGGCGGCGTTTGAAAATATGCCATTTTAAAACTGAATAATTCGAAAATTACTATGTTTACCGAGCTATTGCGTGGCCTGGCTGCATTTAGTGCCGAAATAATTCGGAAGAATCAGGTAAAAATAAAAACAATTTTTTTCTATGAATTTTCCCTATTATGGAGAGGGTACCCAGGGTATACGTCGTATGCGATAAAGTGAGCATTAAAAATTTAACCTTTTAAAATTTCAACTAGATGTTACTTGCATATAACTCAACACTAACAATAGTTGCTTTAGTGATTGTACGGTTTGGCAGCGAATTACAGAATTTAGTTTCCTACTAAGTACAACAATACTGAAATACATCCAACTGAAATTAACATACTTGTCTTTATAATTTAACTTACACGACCAAACATTAAGTGACGTGTCCGAAAGGGTTCGTTAGCAGTTTCGCGGAAAAATAAGAATTGATAGAAAATAAAAAAAAAACTTCTAGGGCTTTCTTGAGTGCTCACTTTATCCGGAACCGCCTATATCACAGCTCCTACACTCTAGATTTATAACTGGACGCCCGTAGACACCTGTTAATAAATGTTGCTGAGTCGCTGAAATAATATGATTATACGTAAAGGACGAATCTTGAAAGAAAGAGCATACAAATATAGAACACAAATCAAGGAATCCAGAAATGACTGTATTCTACAACAATACAAATAATTCCGAAATATGAATTAAGTCAGTACACATAACGTACACCAAATAACGAAAGTGGAAAATAATCAGACAGGGAACAAACCTGGTGAATGAAAATTGCGACAATTATGTACAAAGACAACGTGGACAGCACAAATGAACACAGCAGCAGAGACGGTTGTAGACAATACAACGAATATAACACTACAACACAGTAAAAAAAATTTGTACATTTACAAGGAAATTTTTGTAACGTAATATCAGAACATTATCAGTCAGATAATAAAAATAATATGTCAGAAACCTTTTTAAAGTGGTTACAAATATCGTAAACAACTTTGGGAACTAGTGAAATAATGCTAATGAGCAGATTTTTCGAACTGAAACAAAATAAACCTAAGAGACCTGACAAATTTTACAAAATATTTTGTAATTTTACAAAAAATTTTTTTGGAAACTAGTTTCCAAAAATTTTTTTCGTAACACTACAAGCAATTATTGTAAAATGAACCAGATATTAGCTGTAAGTATACAAAATTTGTTTGTAGATTTACAGAAATGTTTGTAAATATACAAAGAAATTTGCAAATTTACAAGATTTTTGTACATTTTATAAAATATTTTCGTAGTGATACAAAGAACTTTTTTGGAAACTGGTTTCCAAAAAACTTTTTTGTAAAAGTACAAAATTTTTTTTTACTGTGAATAGATGTGACATTTCGGGAACGGGTATCTGTTCCCGTTTTCAAACACACGAACAGTTTGAAAACTTCCCGTTATTTGAAGAACCTGCTCTCTAAATAATTTGAAAAAACCTGCACTCTATCCTATGTTCTAATGTTTATGTATATCATGCTCACAATTATTTAACCCTGAAAAAGAGCTAGTATGGTACAGATGTATACATTTTGGTTTTCCATGGTCTTGTATATTGAAAATTATATATTTGTCATTCAATCAGCATAAATTTAAGCATTCACTGCTTCGGTTTTTTCTAACTCAGTTAACAACTTATTCTTAGCCAGTATTAGATAATTTTAACTTGCGAATATTTGTACTGTCTTCGATGGTAATGCAATTAGGTTCCTTCTCACCTCTTCAAATTACTCTCTTCATTTTGGCGGAGAACTGTGTCTTTCTGTTAGCATTTTTTAACAGCCATTAAAATGCGATTTACGATACACAAATGAAATCACATTTTATCCAATTGATCTTGTTAATACACGTGTCCCATTTCTTAATCACAAAATAAAAATTTTATACAATAATATTAATAAGGTATAAATGGCTCTATCCTCTTTGGAAATATTACACGTGTTTCTGTATGTAGCTTACAAACTCTGCAAAAGAATTAGTTTGGTAGAATTCTGTAGCAAATGTAAATTGTGTTTTTCAATTACATTGAAAAGTTTTAGGTTGGACAGATAATGTAGGTTCAAACAAGCTTTATTAAGAATTCCACGAGCTGCGACGCTCCGTTTCAGAGAAAGAAAAGTTTAAATAATTAAAACTTTGTATTTTACGGAAAATGATGAATTTACGTTGATGGTTGGAAATTAAATAAACAACTACGTAATCATTACTAGATATACGTGTATTTTTTAAACAACTCTTCATGTAAACATATACAAACAGAACTTATGGGTAACGAAAAGATTCCTTCAGCTGTGTATCAAGTATTCACAAAATTTAATTACTATAAGTTATTCATGGTAATGTAAGTACGTTTCGCACCCTGGATATTTTATTCCGCTCAACCAGTATACTGATATAATTTCACCACTCGCTGTACATAAATATTGGAGGGCGTAAGTAATAAACACAGTGTCACGGTACTCAAAAGATAAAGCCTTACGTTACCATGAAATATACAACTTGATTGTTACTCTTCACAAGACTGTCTTCAAAAGTGCTCACTGTGCCACAAACAGCCTACATAAGAAAGTGGTACGTGTGTTTGATTCCAGCTGTTCTGACAACATCAGTAAAGTACTACACGTCTCTGCTTACTACAGAGTTAACAATGTAGCAAAATAAAAATCTGGACAACTAACACGCGAACTCAATTAGCCGACATATATTCGTTGTACGGGACAACATATGGTTCTTATCGTAAATATCAGAAGCTTTACCAATAACTGCTTAAGAACCAGTAGGTCACTTACCACATTACATTAGCCAGCAAAGATCAAAACGCGAAATGGCCTCCTTCCATAGACTAGAAAAGGGGCAGTGACGAGGGAACTCTCTGCGAACAGTCGAGGCCGAGGAAGCTGTGATGCGGCACGTCGCGTTCTATCCGCAAGGTAACTATATATTTCGTCAGATCATTTTAAGGTGTTATTAAAAAAAGTTTTAACTCGCATGCCTTTTTGCAGAAGAAAAATGATTTACACTTAACGGGATTGTTTTGTTCGCGTAGCTCACGTTACGGGCTACAGCAAAACCTTGCGCATCAAGTTTGTGCAATTACATCGAATGACATAAGTAAATTCAAGTGTGGGAAAGGATGACTTCCTTGCGTGGTCATATATTTTGCCGCGATGAACTAAGCAAGTCGATAAACAGTTTTGGTAATTTGGCAATGTGCTCTGCCTGAGCCACTTGCAGCATTATCCGGTTAGTAGAGGCAATGATGTTTAGTGAAAAGAATTATGCAACATTTTGTTTCAGTCCCTCGCATGCACATCTGAAGCTCTGTTTCACGATCAGTGATTGGCTGTTTTAAACTCTCAACGTATTTGGGACATACCCGCAAATCACAGACGTGTAATGTCGCAGTGACGTTACTCTCATTGGTACAGTTAAATGAGTGACGCCTCTACACGAATGCTCGCTGTCAATAACTACGTACCAGAACTGCAGATGTGAACGTGAGGCTTTGAAACAAAATTTTACATAATTCTTTCCACTAAAAATCATTGCCTCTACCTATTAGTATCAGGCTAGAAACATGAATTTTCTTTTATAAAGAATAGTACGTTAACATTTAATTGCAATTTTTCCGCATCTACTGTACTATTTTGGTCTATGCGTGTCCGTTGCCTGGCCACCACGCTCATTATGACTCGCGGTCTGCGGTTTGTAACACCTCTCACGTTTATATTGAAAATTATCTTGTTTCATACACATTCTACTCCACGGATGAAACCATGAAAATTACTTGTCATTAAAAAAATCTACAATGTATGTAATTCAGTGCGGTGTTTTTGGAAATGTACGACTACGTTCACTAAATTTACTCGTCGGACAATTTGAAAATACAGTTAGATCTTACTTTTATTTAACGCTACCACTACCACTACACAAAATTAACACACATTGTCTTGTCTTGACCCATATAATATATACTATCAGTGCGCCCGCGGCTTGCTTACGTGTATTACTACAACCGATAAAATGTTCTTTAATTGAAGGACTTCTTTGTATACCGGATTAATAGATCAGCCATAAAATGTTAGGATAAACAAGTTGCAAGTTGAGTTAACTCTGCAGCAGGCTACGTACTGTCCGCGCACCAGCTCTGAGTTTCTTGCGTGTATGTATTTTTCGTCATAAACGATACTTATTCAACAGTAACACAGTAGCATATACGTCCTAACTCAAGACGTTAGTACGTTAGTCGACATGTGCTATCAACATCGTTGTATTATTGCCATCTCTACGGACGATAGTGACAGCTTGCGTGCGGACACTAGTTGTGGTTGCACACTCGCAAAGCAGTCCTAAGTATTTTCCTTCCACTGGTAGCGACATCCCCTCAGCCTTATTTATAGTCATAGCCAAATGTGCCTTAATGGATTGTTATATTCTCTTAAATGTATGAGGGTTAGCCTATGAAATACGTAGTTTACGTGATATGAAGACTGATTTACCACGAAAACTAGCATTTGTGATTGATTATATTTTTTTCTCAAAACTTTCACTTGAAGTTTAGTGCCATGAGGGAGATTTGACGGGTAAAGGTTTAGTATAAACGTAACTCGAGCTCCAACACCGAGGTTAATCTTGTGAGATGATATGGTACGTCGGTCGATGCTGTCGAGGAACTTAGTGTGTAGTGGACTGCATTATCCATTTATACCGCCTCAAGGTTCGTGGTGTTCGAATGGTCAGACAATTCGCCTCCCACCAAGGTGATTTGGGTTCGATTCCCGCCGGGAGAGGTCCCCGGATTTTCGCATGTGGTAATCGTGCCGGGCGAGCCGCTGGACGGCGGGTTTTCTCGGGGATCTCCCGTTTCCTCCGCTCCTTCATTCCGGCTCTGCTCCTTACACGCCTCATGTCACCCCCCACCAGCGCTATATACCTTTATGCGCCCATCAAAATCTCTCGTTCACTATACCGCTCTCAACGACGTTATCCAAATTGTACTAATTCCATCAGTCTTGCAGTTCTTCAGCGTCAGAGTTGTACGTTTTCTAATCCTTACACGGGATTCGAGTCCAGAACATCCTGAACATAGAAACAAAGAGTCTAATAGACAATTAAATTAAATATCATAGAAAACAACTTCCTTATAAATAATGTCTCGCTAGTCGTAGTTGCAATTCGGATCGTCTGTCTTGAAAGTTTACAAATTAAATTTTTACCGTAGTAATAAGTTTTCTTATACAGTAAAAAATCACATAACATTTTTAGGTATTTGCGTATACATTATTAGGACGTAAAAAGCCCCTCAATATCTCTACTGGTTGGATAGATATGGGTTGATCGATAACAAATGTTACGCAACGATTCGTTAAAACATGTGTCACTCCGTTACAATACTGAGAGTTCAAATTCAGAAAAAAAACTTAAACAATTTTGTGGTCATTTGGGTAATAATTATGATGAAGCTAGCGTATGCTGTATTTTATGGCGGATCCGATAGATATTGATATCAGGGATTTATTTTAAACATATTTTAATAAAAAAACACTATAACATATGTTAGACTATTAAGTGGTATATAATATACGTGAAAAGTATGACGATAGCCCGCTAGATTAAAGATATATTGACCATTCATAGAAAACACCTTTCAACGTTTCCACCCCTTTTTACCTCCTTAGGTGTTGAGTTTCTCAAACTCTTGCAAATCTTTTCATATGTTTAAGTAAGCATCAATCCTAAACTAAAAACAAGGCGATATCTTAAAGTTCAGTGGCACGATATATTTATTGATCTCCAAAATAAAACACACGTTACCTTTTTTTAACTCTTTGGGGTTGAATTTGGAAAATATCCTGGAATGGTATTTTGGGTCTTCACGTATGCATCAGGCTGAAGTAAACAGACCTGCAATATCTCGACTGGTCGAATAGAGATGGATTAATAATGGAAAATACTTATGTTTTTTCACCGTTTTATTGACACCATAAAAAAAATTTACGTTTGTTATGCAGCTTAGCAAGTAAAACCGATATGCAACATGAATCAGTACAAATTTTTTGAATTGGAATACCCAACAATAAAACTAATTTTTCTTAGTTAACACGTACTTCAAGAAATTAATAAGTTCATTATCAGTTACTTTATGTGCCATAACGATTGGAGAAACTGTAAGATCAGAAGTAGTCTCTACTGCGCAAATATTAAGAGTGCTATAAATCAGGCGCTAGATGTCGCGTCATAGTTACGTAAACTGGCAGGTGATAAGAGCTAAAACTGGCTTGTGCGTCAACAACTGTGTCGCCTCTATGCGCGGAGTGAGACAACAGCGTGCAGCGTTTTGGTAGTTGGTTTTTTCCTATGTGACTTTATAAGCGATGATGACCCTACTTTTTTATTTCCGGGAAGTGCGTAGTAATGTCCAGTGTATGCTTCTATATTCTTGATTTACAACTCCAGTTATGTATTACATAGCTACAGTCCATGGGCCTCTCCGCTAAGTAAATTTAGGGGAGGGGGGCATGGGATGTAAATATATTTGCCGAATAGAAGTAAAAATATCCTAATAGAATGTTTAATAAATAAATTTGTCTTTCAAACAGGTTGAGCACTGAAATAATTATCCTTTACGTGTATTAGTATTCAAGTTAACAATATATAAATAACACACAAAAATACCTTCACTTAAACAATGTTTAGATATTATAAGATTGTATAACTTAAAATCTCAATATGTCCCTATGTCCCCTCCACAAGGAATGTTTGGAGGGGACATGTCCTTCCATCCCCCCGCCAGAGAGACACGTGCTACAGTCTGAGAAATCCGTTTTGAGCCAGTTTTAAGTGCCCCTAAATGATGTTTTTAAGAACGGTATCTAGAAACAAAAAGTAGAGACGCTTAGATATAATGTGTTTTTGTTTCTCAGATAAGAGTATCAAACACACTGTGAGTAGTGTTCTTAAAAGAACTTTCTCCAAACATACTACAGCACAGTTCATGCAACAGCTGTTTATGCTCGTAAGTGTGCAATCAGTAGAGCAACGATTTTATGGCGAAAAGATTTTAGCAACATTTGGTTTCGATGCGTCATGTGCACACCTGCAGCTCTGATACATCGTCTGTGGTTGGATGGTTTTACTCTCAATGGCCTTGGCAAATTACAGACGTACAGACTCACAATAATCTTATTTTGATTGGTGCAGTCAAACGAGAAACATGTCTGAACAAAGACACGCTGCCAATAACCTTGAAACAGAACTGCCCATAATCACGCGAGTCACTGAAACAAAGTGGGGCAAAAATCTTTTCGCGACAAAATCGTGGCCCTAGCAATCAGCTGTGAATAAGCAAAAGTTTTAGCGAGTTCAATTGAAACTGAGAACTAAATTACAAGATATTAACAACACATTTCTGTGTACATGATAATGTTAGATAATTACTGATATCATACAGATCATGCAGTACATACGTAGGCGGTGTAACCAATGGGTCAGAGAGGTCAAATGCTCCCCTAGTTCTCACTGAAAATGCCTTCTACACAGGCGCAGAATAATTATGTAGAAAACACTGACTGTTTATCAGCATGTGCTTCGCTTTAAAATAAGAGGCTACTTTTACTTATACAACTATAACTGAACACATTAATTGAATCAGTAAAGCTGTAAAATTCATAAGCATTTCTTTTTCTTACGAACACCTTCTGCAGCACTGAGCACATGTAGTGTAATCGCGGAGCACACGATCTTGAGTTATACTTTCGAATAACAATACGATACGTACATATGTACGGGTTAGGCTACATAATATCACTGATATGTGTACAAATTGTTAGTATAATTGTTTGAAGCATAGCCTATAGGAACAGCATTTGGAATTATGTTCAGATGTATTGTTTATAATCTCACTAATTAAATACAAGACGAATTTATTAATTTTTGTATGTTTTAAAAAATACTAAAATTTACACAATTTTTACCGAATTCAGAACAATTAGTTTACAACATACAAAAATTTAAATAGTTTTTTTTTTCGTACACACTGTTGATATTCCACGTATGTTTAGTTCGTTGAAGTGTATTACGTTACTAGTACACTTAACACCCAGGAATAGCAATAGCAATATCACTTTACATGAGCGCAAACCTATTTTATGCCCATTACGCAGCACGATACCATAAAACTGATATATTAAAAAATGTGGTACGTCTAAAGACCTTAATCTTAGACGCATAAACGCAATTACTCTTTGAACAATCCTCATTCAGTTAGTAGCATTTCTGACCGGACAGTGAATCGAACCCGGGTCCTTCCGAATATATATATTGTTTACTACTGCGTCATCTCTTTATTGTGCTCCGTAACTTTACATGAATTTAAAGTACAGGAGTCTAACTATAAAGTGAGCACTATTTTTAAAGAATTTATGTTGAACAATAAAAATTCAAACATATATTTTCTAGTCTCCTCAGACGTTTACTTTTTGAGTAACATGAAATAAATATGCATAGGGTGTTAAGGGCGCGGTCTACAGCAATTTTCATCACCTTTTTTTAAATTTTTTTTGTACCAAAATTTTTTTTCTTATTTTAGACACAAAATGTGACTAAATTTGGCTCTTATGGAATTTTTTATCTCTCATAGTTTTCGCGTAATGGCGTGTTAAAGTCATATTTTGCATATTTCCGTTTGAACGACTCCACGAAAACCAACAGATATACCTACCCAACTCAAAATAATTACAGTGGATAAAGACATTGTAGGCTACAATGACATGCTCATAAAATAAAGGATAACAATTATTTATATTTTTAAAAAAATATTGAATTTTTTAAATTTTTATTTTCAGTTTCAACATTTTTTTAAAATTCAAATAGTTTTTATTCTTTATTTTTATGAGCATGACATTGTAGCCTGCAATGTCTTTATCCACTGTGATTTTTTTTGAGTTTGGTACATCAGTTGGTTTTAGTGTAGTCGTTAAAACGGAAACATGCAAAATATGACTTTAACAAGCCATTACGCAAACACTATGAGAGATAAAGAAATTTCATAAGAGCCAAATTTAGTCACATTTTGTGTCTAAAATAAGAAAAAAATATCTGGTGCAAATAAAAAATAAAAAATTGGTGACGAAAATTGCGGTAGACCACGCCCGATTATGTTAGCACACTTGGAAGACCGGATTCATTTCTATTTTTAGCCAGTTTGTACCTTTCCGCAGTATGTAAATATAAAGATTGCGAAGTGCTTGTATTTACACAGGCTATACAATGGTTAAAGTTGCATTCCACTGCTTCTAAAACTGTACCTACTCTATTTACTCACTAAATAGACGAGTAATAAACAACAGCTCTCATATATGGGGGGATATTTCAAATAATTGCGAGTTACCTAATTCTTAAGAGCTTTTGAAACTATCTCGTTAAATTAAGTGCGAACCAACATTAAAACCTAACATCTCCGTTTAATACCTGCCAACTGTCCAGAAAGATTCGTAGATGTATTCTACTTTCAACAACCATCGAAACCAGCGTTCATTTGAATAAAAAAAATTAACCTTATAACGTCGAGCTGGCGTGCATGAAGTCAACTTTCGCAGTAGGTATAAATCTTAAATATAGGTTACGTTTTATATTACGAAACATATGAAGTACGATTATATTGGTTTCATTCAGCATTCATTCAAGAGTGTTACACTTTCGTAAGAAAATTGGTGGAACCACAATTTCGTAATTCGCTGCCAACCATGTAAAGAGTGGCACAGCCATTTCTAATGGGCCTGTATAATTGCGCTTGAAATTTATTGCAGCGAGTGGTAATTATTAATTTTGTGATAAAACTGCATAACTGGAGTTATATTTTTTTTTTATGTACGCAAATAACACACTCCAAACTGTGAAACCAATAATTAAAAAATTCACTACGCTTATCAGAAACTCGAGTTCAAAGACCTTCAAAATTGATTAAAAAAAACTTTTTGTGCAATTATATGTATTGAAAAATATCAACCAGGTTCGAAAAAAATTTTAACATAAATAATATGGACATCGTTGAAAGTCTAGTAGGTAATAGAATAATTCTAAAGCAGTGCACGTCACCTGAGTGAATTAGGCATAGAGGTAATTTATGCATTTCATACGCCGGTCAGCAGCACCCTTAGTGAATTTTTTTGACTCGTTTACAGAAACACAGCTATCAAATTAAGGCGGTTTAGGTGAGAAAAATTAATTATGTTATATTGATACGAAGTAATGTCAGTTTCATTTACGTTGCTAGTGACTACAATATCCTCACATGAAAAATTAAAATCATAGGCCTACTTGTATTACCATAGTGGAACATGAAATTTGTACATACGTCCAACAAAAACTAATGAACTTACTGACAAGAAATAGTTTACACTAAAATTACGTTTTGTGTGTCTACATAATCTTAATCTTGCTTTAGAAATCAACTCTGTACCTATAACGAGGAGTTTGCTGGATGTTTTACGTCTTTCACCATTAACTGTCGAATTTAAAAATTCTGAAATTGCTAAATATTCATTAGTATGAACGTCTGATTGAACTGAAAATTAACACTATAGCCCGCAAGGTTCAGACTATATCGACGTTTCGTTGAAAACACATTTCCTCCTTTTTAACTCCCTTAGGATTCGAATTGCAAAATAGCCATTCTCAGATCTTGTCTTAGTTTTGAGGGGAGTCCAACAAAATGTTCACCTTTCTAGGTCCAGCGGTTTGGGCTGTGGCTTGATGTATCAGTCAGCCAGTGAGTCCATGTATTATATATAGAAAACGAGTAGCATGTAGTAAGTGACATTAATTTCAGTGTAAACTATTTAATTTAAGTAGTACCTCTATTCGTTTTGGTTAGGTGTAACTTGTAACCTGAAAATCAATGCTTAGGCATGCCATTATAAGAGTGTAATGCAACTAAAGATTTCATATAGGAGGATAATGACTTCACCAATAACGTCTACAATTCTATCACTTTTTTTTGCAAATATAAAATTAGGAATTTTTCACTCGTGAACTGGCATAGTAATGATTTTTTGGAGAATGAAATTTAAATTGTCCAATTTATCTTGAACACTGTTTTCTATTATTATAACTCTATGCATCGTTTAACAAGTGGCGGAAATATACTTACTAACTTAGAAGGAAAAAAATATTATGAGAGTTAAAAAAAAGGTTGATTTTATTGAAGAATAGCCTACGTAAACTTCAACAGAAATATCACATATGACGCAACCAACTGCTCAGAAAAACAGGAACTATACCAGCATTCGTCTGAAGTGTGGAGTGATTCAGAAAAACAACGGGAAACTGAAATAAGCATAGGCTTGGCCGGGAATTGAACTTGGTTCCTGTCGAATAAGTACCTTAACATACAGAATGCTATGATTCCGTCACTATGAAATTGAGTATTTCCTTGCGTTTTTTGAGGGAAAACTACCTTTATATGCAGTGTAGGATCGTTATAGGTTTTATTATGAGCGAAGAGATTTTGTCCAGCACTTTCCACCTAAGTCATCAGCGCTGGGGAGGGGTGACATGATGTATGGAGAAGCGCTGGAAAGAAAGGGTGAGGGAATCGTGAGGTCTCCTATAGGAAAACCCGCACAATCTGGATTGTTCCTATAACAATCTGTTCTGTAGAAGTTAACAATCTTTCTTTTACAGAACACATTGTTACTTCTGCAGAACATATTTTTGTAGGATCAACCCAGATAGTACCAACAACCAAGTTGGAATATTGTACATAGTTTAACACAAGTATGGTAACTACAACAATAATTTTCCTTCAGTGCGCCTTGGTGGTAGGCTAGTGCTCTAACCTTTGCGCCAATCACGGCCTCTTTTAGTACCGGGGCGACTGCATTGTAATATATTTACATAAACGGCGAGGGAGACGAGAGATAACCTATCAGAGACGTGCCAATTCCGCGCTCTTATCTGCCGAAAGGCTTACGCTCACTCGTACACGTTATGCGACGTTATTGGCATCGGGCTCTTTGTATCTGTATGTGCCCGCATTACAGGAAGGTGGGGATTTTACAAGTGACATTGTAGTAGTGATTAAATATCTATCAGAGCGAGACACGCTGATTGTCGGCCATTTGTAGAAGTCAGTTGACCACGTAGTAAGTTGGAGCCCAGCCTGTTGTCAGAGAGTGACACAAAATTCGCAGGTCCATACTCATGCCCCGACCACTAGCTGCTAACTCAGTGGAACAGTGGACAAAGAATCAACAGACGAGGTTTGAATATGCATAGGACAATGGATTCTAGCACGCGTGCCATTGAATCAGCGAAGTTTTCTGGCCCGTATTTATTCTCAATATAGTCCCCTGGTATATCATTAAATGTATAGGTCATTCGGGATAAAGTGAGCACTAAAAATTTAACCTCAGAAAAATATCACTAGCCTCTACTACATATAATTTGACATTAACAATAGTTACATTACTGCTTGTATGGTTGGCAACGAAATTACGCAAAATAGTTCCGTGTGTTTTCCTACTTAAATACAGCAATACAGAAACAAAATCAACCATAATCGACGTAATTGTATTTTATACAATTAATAAATATTTTTTATTAAACGGTATGGATTCATACTGACTGCACAATTTATCCTACACGCGCTAGCATTAAGTGACGTGTCCATATAGGTTAGATATGTCTCGTCGGTAGCCGTTACCTGCGGAAATATACGAATTGGCTGAAAATGTAACTTTAGCAGGGATTTTTTGACTGCTCGCTTTATCCCGAACCGCCTCTAGTCTCATTTTCTTGTTATTATTGGATGACGGAGTTTATGATCAGTGTGAACAGTTTTGGGACACTCACACAATCGTTGTTAAAGCTGTACAGTTCAAACTGGGTCCGTTAGAGAGAGAAGGCGTTCTTCAAATAAGCAACAGCACGTTGAAACCTAGCAAATAGTCCACATTTCCTGCGATTTTACAGTGTCTTTACTTATCAGCATACGCGAAGTTTAAAAGCAATGTACGCGAAACATTTCTCAACTTTGACCGCGCATCAGTGATACACAGCTCGACGCACAATCACTAAGCAAAGCTTATTGTAAACACGAAACCCGCGTACCCTTGGCTGCGTCGATGTTATCTAGCCACACAGTACTCTGTCCTCGCTCGACTGATAGCAGCAGTTGTTGGTGCAGTTCGTCCGAAGCCAGGTTGAGCTTCATTGTTGTTTGCCTCGCTGTGAGGCGCAGGTCGTAGCAGCGATGTTGACTGTGTTGCTAGTCTGGTATTACGCCTGAGTTCTTCAGTGGTAACGAGGCATCTCACGTCCTTAAAACACTATATCGGTAAGTGCTTATATCTGCAATATCTTCTTACTTTAGACTTAAGAAGCCTGCTATACAGCGTGCGCTAGATGGCAAGGAAACAAGCGATAAGAGCCATATTGGCTCGTGCTTCAACAACCGTGTCGCATTTATGCGCCGGGTGCGATAACGGCTTGCAGTGTTTCGTTCGTCGGCCTTTTTCCTGTAGGACTTGCGGTGACCCTATATTATTATTGATGAAGAATGCTTAGTCAAGTCCAGCGCGAGCTCTTTATTTTCGTTTTATTATTCCAGTTTGTACTTTTTACGTGACAGCAGTCTAAAAATACTTTTTTTTTTTTGTGGAAAAATAGATAACCATAGATTTAAATGTGTTTTCGTATATATAGAGCGTCCTAACCTTAGATTGCAGCACAGGGCTTATGGCGCGCGCTGTTGTCAGATCGCAGCCGCGTTACTAAGTTCGAATCCCATACTAACTTCACATTCAGTGTTTGTTTTTGTTTTGGCTGTTGGTTTGGTTGCTGTTTTATTATTTCCAATTCGAAATTTCTTAAATAATAATAATAATAATAATAATAATAATAATAATAATAATAATAATAATACATTTGCCTAAATTCTTGACTTTTATTACTTTTAAAAAGTACTGAATTTAAAATTAAACAATTGCGAATTTTGTGGAATAAAAAAAATATATGTGCAATGCTGCTATTTGTGTTTATATATATATATATATATATATATATATATATATATATATATATATATATATATATATCGTGATAGTGTTTTTTTTGTAAATTGTTTTTTTTTTTTCGGTAAGTCAGTTAGTTTTCCTTTCTAGTATAAAACAGTTTTATGTAAATTTCTACTTCGACATGCAAATATACAAAAAACTATTAATGCAATAAAAAACATTTATTACAGTGAACATGGTCACAATGTACGTCTATAAAACCAATTGTATTTCGTAAAAATACAAAAATTACTGAAACAATTATTTAAACTCTCGGTAAAATCAACCGTTAACAATATTAACACACACCTGTTCGAATAACTTCGCTTCGCGGAATAGCCTATATTACGAATAACAAATTGAGGAAGTTGTATTACCGAACGCTAGATGGCAGCAAGAGTCCCGTGTGGCACACAGCTTCTACCGCTAGGCCACTGGAAATGAGACAGGTGTAAAAAATGTGTGATGTAACCAGCAGTCCTCCAAGGTTACGGTGAGACAGGCAGAAGTTCGTAGCAGCAACGTTGGTTGTCCTGGTGTTGGGCCCTAAGTTTTGTAGCGGAGATGAAATGTGAAACATCAACAACATTGTGTAGTGGTAAGTTCTTGTATCTGCATTCTGCTCTTAACTTACTTCTAAAATAATATTGACAGATTAATTCAGTTTCTTCTTATATGCCTTGTTCTTCGGTAGGTGTATGTTTTCTAAAATGACTTTGGATAGTCCTTATTATGCTTTCATAAGACGAAAGTTGTCTTTCATTGTCGAGGAAACAAATATTAGTCATTACACTGAACGGGCCGAAACTGAAGACAGCGTAAACATTTTATACATGTGCCTTACCGTAAGTTTAACATTTTACAAACACAACTGTTGCAAAACTAACACCGAAAGTATTATTTATTGTACAGTACAATTATTTTGAATAAAAATAAAACCAAGGGGGCCTATTAAAAAAAAGTTGCAAGTTACTAGAGGTACATTTTTCTGTGCCATTTTTTAAAATTTGTATTTGAAAAAGGTTAATGAACTTGCCATTCGGCACGTAGGCTATATCAGTTTCGACAAAACAGTTACAAACACATGCAAATGTACTATTTTACGAAGCATGACTAATCTGTACTATGGTCGACTATCTTGAACCCGCGGATAAGAAAATAGGCAATTACTGTGCTATAGGCTGCCCATAACTTAGTTTTGTAATTTTTTTCTTTTGGTTTTAAGTATTTTGCTTAACTCATTTCTTACTCCCGATATACCTACGGTAAGAAATTTCCCAGTTGTTTCTATTTCAATCTAGACGTTACTTTTGTATATTTTATGTATTCTTGTATGTGCCCACGAATAGCGCAATAACTTGGCATGGGTACTCTATATAAAAAAAATTGAGGGGGGGGGGGGAGTCTTTCATGGCGTGAATTAAGGAATCATGAAGTTTTTTTGAACAATATAACTCTTCTTTATTTTGTAAACTTAGGTTTGTGAAGAAAGAATAATAATTTTATTATGTTACTATAATTAATATATTAAAATAATATAACGGAAAAATAGGACCAAACAGGCACTCATTTATTAAAAATAATGTAACTCATTATAGGTTTCAGCGTACATTTAAAAATTATTCAAATACGAAAAAAAAAAAAAAAAAAAAAAAAAAAAAAAAAAAAAAAAAAAAAAAAAAAAAAAAAAAAAAAAAAAAAAAAAAAAAAAAAAAAAAAAAAAAAAAAAAAAAAAAAAAAAAAAAAAAAAAAAAAAAAAAAAAAAAAAAAAAAAAAAAACAATACTAGACCAAACCAACAATGATCTACCATTCAATATAACACATTTGCTTCGTTCTAAAATATAATATCACTATTACTCGAGAGTCCGCGCAAGTTAAAATAATAATTCACTTCACCTGATAGCAATTCAAATTTTGTTAGAATAAAACCAGTTAACAGACTTTTTAGAATGCAGTTACTGTAACGACGTCCATAGGAACAAATGTTATGCTGTGGTTAGTAAAAATACGTGAAATAAGAATGTTTTATAATATCATGTTATTTAATTAAATGGAATAAATAGTACAAAATAATTTCTCATATAAAAGTACATGTAAGTTCAATACGAAAGACGGAGGACGCTTGCAATATATTATATTGCATGTGCTTCACGATTTTAGTTTAAACCTTACAACTGTTTTTATAGGAGAAATTATTTTGTTCTTTCTAGTCCGTTTTAAAATCGTGATACACTAAAGTTTTATTTTATTTTATTATTTTAATTTTAATTTTGTGTGTGAGTGAAATTTTTCTATTGTGTGTTTGAGAGACGTAGTACATAAAAAACTATTTATGCATATTATTCTTCTTTCCACAATTGTTTGCCCTCTTACATTGCATTGTCATTTTTTCTGGGCTAATGTTTACTGTCGCTAGCTCATCGAGCAGTTTGATTGACGCAATATATTTTTAAAAATTATTTGTATTTTTGTACACAATTTTGTTTTTTATTTTTACTTTCTCCTCACTTAATGCATTACCATCTATTTCTCTGGAAAGTTTAAAGTATTAGGTCACTACCTCATGGGGAAGTCTTTTTAAATTTGATTACATTTGTATCGAACAGAGAAACAGACAAGAGAGCGAGTAATTAAACCATATATAAATACACTGTTCATTGTTGCCGAACAACCTATCGTTATCGAACACGCGAAAAAACCAGAGATGAGGGGCTAGTGCTGATGGAGAATTAGCAGCATATGCTGAGGCCAAGCTGAATTTGTTTATTCATGTTGCGATTTGGCGGAGTGCAATAAGCTGTTCCTGTATGTGCATTGATAAATGAGGTTACGTTTAGCCAATCCACAGCCGCATTATACACGTTGCTACGGTAACAAACAACATATTTCAGGTACCAATATGGTGGATGGGCTCCTCCCCATTCCGTCTCAAGGCCTCATACCCCTAATCTAAGATGTGCGTTATGCTCCATCTGTATGTTTATCTACTCTCTGGAATAAACTGACAAAGAAAGCGAGGTAATACAAACATGTTAAAACACCAGCCCATCTCGAGGTACGAGGTGCTGTCTCTGTACTTGCTTGTGTTTTGGGAAACCTAAGTAATTAAGGTGGCCATGCGCTTTAAATGGATCTAGTGTGCTGAGAAATATAGTTGTTAAAGCCACAGTATAAAGCAATTTTCATCGACATATTTTTATTTTTCTATGAGATATATTTTTCTTATATTTTAGACATAAATTGTGATTAAATTTTGCTCTTTTGAAATTTTTTTTGTCTCTCGTGGTTTTTGCGAAATGACTCATAAACGGCGAAATTTGCGTCTTACGGTTTTATGTACGTAACTAAACCAATTGACACACCAATAAAAAAAATTACAGTGAATGAAGATAATGTAAACTACAACGTATCCTACGTAAAATCAAAAAATTAAAAATTTTTATACTGAAAAAAATTTAAATACAAAATTAAAATTTTTTAAAATAAAATTTGTTTTATGTACATAGGAGACGTTGTATCCTGCAACATCGTTATTCACTGTAAATGTTATCAATTTGGTATGTCGGTGGGTTTTAGTGGCATGTATAAAACCGTAAGATGCAAATTTGAACGTTTATGAGTCATTACCAAAAAACAACGAGAGATAAAAATTCGTCACATTTTATATCTAAAATAAGAAAAATATATCTGATATAAATATAAAAATAAAATTTTGACTTTAAAAGTGTTGTAGTCGCGCGCTTCGGAGACTGCGACGTGTGCTCCCAGTGTAATAATAACGAAAATAATACACTTCAGAAGATTGTGTAAAGTCATTTCCGAGACATCATAAACGTTCGAAACGATGTTTCGAAAGTCCTTTATCATTGCTAATAACTACCTTCTCAGACTGCCATACACCAAAGTGTAATAACAGTGTGTATATAATAAACTCGGATATAACGCTGCGCTAAACTTTGCTACAGATTTTTTATCAATACAATAGTCAACATTTTACAGTTCTACAGGGTGGTACTGAACTACAGGTACAAACGCAGGGAGGTGATTCCTTATGGAAAATAAAGTAGGACATATGTAGGACACTTTGTACCTAAGTGTAATATTGTGGGAGTAATAAGCCGCAGAATATCGAATTTGAAAACCGTATTTATTTTAAATATCGGAAACAGAATTATGTAAAACGACAATACTCTGAACATTGATTTGTGTTATAATAGTCTTCAAACCCACATCAAATGCTGGTTGA